>PVJN01001173.1:0-17439 GCA_004026805.1 Lasiurus borealis | reverse complement strand
CAGACTTCCCAGTGCAATGCGGATTTCAGATTTAAAACAAACAAACACGAAAACAAGCTCAGCATCAGGATGATCCAAATATTCCATGGGACAAATATATACTATGAAGAAAAAAAAACATGGGCCGAAACCGGTTTGGCTCAGTGGATAGAGCGTCGGCCTGCGGACTGAAAGGTCCCAGGTTCGATTCCGGTCAAGGGCACGTACCTTGGTGGCGGGCACATCCCCAGTGGGGGGTGTGCAGGAGGCGGCTGATGGATGTCTCTCTCTCCCATCGATGTTTCTAACTCTCTACCCCTCTCTCTTCCCCTCTGAAAAAAAAAAATCAATAAAATATATTTTTAAAAAAACAACGTGGGTTTGCTTCTCCAGCACTGGAATTTAACTGGGTACGCCGGATTTTTATTTGCTAACTCCAGCACCCCGGAGAGCCTGCACCATGGCCCTGGCTCAGATCTGTCCTTCCCAGAGGCAGCCCTCGCAGGCCGCGCCTCCACACACAGCACCTTCTCTGGGGTCTGGCGCCTCCCTGCAGGCCCTGCCCTTGCTAGTGTGGGGTGCCACTGTTCTTGGTGAGCCCCCCTAAGCCCTGCACACACCTCGGCAAACGGCCCCTTTGGGGGGCACTCAGATAGCCCGGGCCTCAGACTCCTCCCAGGACTAAGGCTCATGGATACATTCACCCCTGAGGTCTTCGGACGCCCCTCTGCCCACATTTTCCTTTGCAAATACAGTGGTACCTCGAGATACGAGTGCCCTAACATACGAGGTTTTTGAGATACGAGCCGTCGAGGAGCGATTTCTGCTTTGAAATACGAGCAACAGTTGAGATGGGAGTCATCGCGCGGATCGGCCGGCTGCACAGGACCCACCAGTTTACCGCGACTCGAGTGTCTCATAGTTTCCCACGCCTCAGGGTTACGGAACAAATTAAACTCGTATCTCGAGGTACCACCGTGTATCCCGCCACCGGCTCACTTCCGATCTCCAGCACCTGTCAGGTGCTCGGCAAACATTTCCTCCGTGAAGGAACAAGCAAAACCAAGCCAGAGTCCGCAGTGTTTTTGCAACATCCCTTCTCTGGTGAGTAAGAGTCTCGGGGTCTCTATCCTGGAGAGGTTATGTTATATCCCCCCCAGCAAAAGGAGAGAGACACAGTGAGGTGTGCTTGAAGTGGCAGAGAGGAGGGGACCAGCCTCCGGTACAGAGATGAGAGGTTGCCGTCAGATCCGGGTGACTCTGGCCCTGGAACGAGTTACCCCAACACTTAGCGGCCTAAACACAAGAAGTGAGAATTTCTCTCCCCCTGTCTGAGGTTGGCAGGCTTCCTGGCACTCCGCTGGAGCCCCCGAGCAGTGGCAGACAGATGGATGGCCCGGGTTGGGGTGACCGGCAGGACCGTCCCCCGCCTGCCTGCCTGCCTGCCAGCCGGGCCGGTGTAGCCCACACAGTGGCTGGCTGCTGGCCAGCTCCGGCTTCCGCCAACCATGGTGGCTTCTAGAGAACGGGCTTCTCCTGCCTCACATACCCCGGAGAGAAAGCGGGGAAGCTGCCAACTTCTTCAGCTCTGCACCCCGAAAGTCGCCTGCCTCCCTCTGCATCATGCTCGTGGTCTGCGGGGTCCCATGGCCCTGGGCGAGGGGACTCAGAACCTCCCCATCCCCCCAAAAAGGACCGAAGACTTTGCAGCCGCTTTTAACCCCCTCCAAAGTAGGACCCCCAAACCAGAGACCCCACCCAATACACGAAGTGATAGGGCAGAGTCACCAAGTCCATTAAAAAGCACGGAAAACTGCCGAAACAGGTGTGGCTCAGTGGATAGAGCCTCGGTCTGCCGACTGAAAGGTCCTAGATTCGATTCCGGTCAAGGGTATGTATCCTGGTTGTGGGTACATCCCCAGTGGGGGTCGTGCAGGAGGCAGCTGATTGATGTCTCTCTCTCATCGATGTTTCTAACTCTCGATCCCTCTCCCTTCCTCTCTGTAAAAAATCAATAAAATATATTAAAAAAAAAAAAAAAGGGGGAGACCCAGAGCCCTTCCCCAGGGACATCTCAGCTCCCCGTTCCCTGCGCGACTCGGAACCAAGAGTGGAGACACTGAGGCCCGCTCTGGGCGGGAACCTCCCTTCCCCCGTGGGGTGCTCACAGAGGAACCCACAGACAGGAAACCCACATCCTTCCACCCTCCTACCACGCCGGCCGGCGGAGACTCAGGCCGGTTCCCGCTTCCGAACAGCTGCTCGCTGCGCCAACGAACTCTACCCACAAAACCCTGAGTGCTTTTCCTACTTACACACAGTGGAACGTCGCCACGCCCTTGAAAATAATATTTCCGCAGGAAGAAAGTGAAACGCTTCCATTTCCTGGTTGGGGCCGGACTCCTAAGGGGAGGGTTCTCATTTCTTTTCCTTTTTTTCTTTCTTTTTTAAATATATTTTATTGATTTTTTTACAGAGAGGAAGGTAGAGGGATAGAAAGTCAGAAACATCGATGAGAGAGAGACATCGATCAGCCGCCTCCTGCACACCCCACAATGGAGATGTGCCCTTGACCAGAATTGAACTTGAGACCTTTCAGTCCGCAGGCCGACGCTCTATCCACTGAACCACACCGGTCTCGGTGGTTCTCATTTTCTTGGTCTAGCCACTTCATAGCTTCAAAAGGATCTTAAGTGGCAATTTTTAGCATAATTTGTCATTTTAGTTTTGCACGAAAAGCAGACGGGCCTTCAACATACGATGTGGGACAAAATTCTATCTTCAGTTAGTCTAAATTTATCCAATGTTTAATCTCAGAAAAAAGGAAGGAAGGCGGGGGGGGAATGTATGGATAAGCTCACAAATTAACACATGGCTGGAATGTTTTCGTTTTAAAAATTAGCATGGCTGCCCCACCCTGGGGTTCAGTGGTTAGAGCACCGGCCCTCAGACTGAAGGGTTGTGGGTTCGAGTCTGGTCAAAGGCACATACTTCGGTGGCAGACTTGATCCATGGCCCCAGCCTGGGACCTGTGCAGGAGGCAATCCATCCATCGGTGTGTCTCTCTCTCCTGGATGTTTCTCTCTGTGTCTCTCCCCCTCCCTTCACCTGTCTCAAAAAAAAAAAAAATCAATGACAAAATATCACTGGGTGAGGATTTAAAAACAAATTAGGATGGCTGGCCCTGTATTGCCTCCGGGGTCCCATGTCCTGGACAAAGGTGAGTTAACACATTGCAGATGAATCACAAGAATTCTTGCCAAAGCTGGTTTGGCTCAATGGATAGAGCGTTGGACTGCGGACTGAAAGGTCCCCAGTTTGATTCTGGTAAAGGTCAGCTACCATGGTTGTGGGCACATCCCCAGTAGGAGGTGTACAAGAGGCAGCTGATCGATGTTTCTAACTTTCTATCCTTCTCCTTCTCCCTTCCTCTCTGTAAAAATTTAATAAAATATATTTTTTTAAAAGAATTCTCACTTCACCTTACACGATGTTTTACAAAGTGTCGTACTTTTAAAAGGTATTACCTTGTAAGAACATGTCATACGTAATTCCAACATGCAGAGTGTATTTAATTTTAAAGCATGCCTTTCACATTTATGTGAAACATGTTTTGTGCTCCTTCCTTAGATATTACACTGGGTAAAGCCAGCAGTGAAACTTCTGGCCGCCAGGGGTTAAGGAGGTTGCGGAGATCGGGGTACGGGGGAGACCACATTTTCAGCTCAGCCAAGATGCAAGCCAGGGGCTCCGACCACAGCCAGCCTCACCGCCAGTTCACAACCAAGACCCCCGGGGCAGACAGAGGGCGCTCTGAGGACAAAGTAAGTGCAGGCAGGCCGCTGAGATTGGCCCAAGAGAGAGAATCAGGGATCAGCCACCTCCTGCCCGCCCCACCCTGGGCATCAAGCCCACCACATGCGCAGATGCATCGACCAGGGATCGAACCACGACCCCCTGATTTGACCACTGAGCTACGCCAGCCCGGCCAGTACGTGGAGATGTGAACCTGCACGTGGCTGGTGCAGGCTGCCCCTCAACATTCCCGGCCGCCCTTTCCCTCTTCCAAGAGCCTCCACTCCCCCTGCAACTCGTGCAGAACTGGCTCCTTCGGTCGCCCCTGCTCCCCAACCCCAAAGCTCTCCCAGAGATCCAAAGCTCTCCTCCTCCTCTTCTTCCTCCTCCTCCTCCCCCTCTTCCTCCTCCTTCTCCTCTTTCCCCTTCCTCTCCTCCTCTCCCTCCCCTCCCCCCCCTCCGGTGGCAATGACCTTGGAGAAGCACCTGGCTTCCCGGGGAGCTGCCTGGCAGGCCTCCCTGCCCACGCTCCAAGTCTGCGGCGGCGGAAGCAGAAGGTTGTGTAAGAGCCTCTCCCTTCCACCCCGTGTGCGGGTGCAGAGAGTGGAGCCGGGGCGCAGGAACTGGTAACAGGCTTGCATGTTGGCGGAGCTGAAAATGTGGTCTCCACTGCACCCCGATCTCCGCAACCTCCTTAACCCCTGGCGGCCAGACGTTTCACTGCTGGCTTTACCCAGTGGCCAGGTGATCTCTATGGAGCGGACTGGGTTTCTCGCGTGTGGGGTGGGTGGGTGAGACGCACCGCCTGCACCCGGGTGGCGCCTGCACGCGGAGGTCAGGGTGACGACGCTCAGCCAGAGTCAGGAGAGGGACCCGCTGTCCTCGCTGACCTTGATGGCAGCTCCTTCCCTCCCTGTCCTTCCCTCCCTCCCAGACGAACCTCCGCACGCACTCCACCCTGGATGGATCCCGGCTGACCAGCTCGGCATGGAGAGCCTGAGGTGTGAAGATCTGGGGCCGTGGCGATCTCACGCTTTCCCCGTCGGGGTCCATACCAGAGCGACCTGTGTGTGCGAGTCTTCCTCCTGGAATACACACCCTCAGCGTGCGCCCAGCCAGCGGCCAAAGGTCATGGCCACTGGAATGAATACGTGGTTCATCCCCTGCTGTTCGTACTTTGCTCTGGTTGCTTCAAATATGGGGTCAAAAAATGAGGGGGAAAAAAAGGGCTGAAAATGGTGTGGCTCAGTGGATAGAGCATCGGCCTGCAGACAGAAAGGTCCCAGGTTCGATTCCGGTCAAGGGCACATACCTTGGTGGCGGGCACACATCTCCAGTGTGGGACGTGCAGGAGGCAGCTGATGGATGTCTCTCTCTCATGGATGTTTCTAGCTCTCTGTCCCTCTCCCTTCCTCTCTGTAAAAAATCAATAAAATGTATTTTTTTTTTAAGATGAGGAAAAAGGGCCGAGAGACCCGGGTAGAGACCAGAGTCCTTGAACTTTTCACCTCAAAAGCACGGTGGGTCCGCAGGCCTCGGGCTGTGTTACAGCAGCAGGTAAAGAGGGGGAGCCCCTGGCCTGGCAATAGCGGCCCCCCTTAAAGGTCCCTCCTTCAGGAGGCCCTTCCCGCAGCCAGACGCAGGGGTGAAGATTTGATTTGTCTTTCCAATCGATGTTTATTGATGTCAGAGAAGAAGGAAGAGGGAGAGAGAGACGGAAATGTGAAAGATGAAAGAGAACCACGGATCAGCCGCCTCCTGCCCGCCCCCCACACTGAGAATCAAGCCCACCACATGTGCCTCGACCAGGGATCGAACCACGACCCCTGATGCAACCACTGAGCTAGGCCAGCCGGGCCAGCCCGTGAAGATGTGAACCTGCACGTGTCTGACCCCTCTGCCCGTCAACATTCCCAGCCGCCCTTTCCTTCTTCCAAGGGGCTCAGCTCCGGACAGGAGCTCCCACCTCCACTCCCCCTGCAACGTGAGCAGAACTGGCACCTTCGGTCGCCGTGCAAACTAGAGCTTTGCCAACCCCTGCTCCCTGACGCCACACACGCAGCCTAGAAAAGCCGAGAAAAGCCGCGAGTCTCTGCTGCAGGGGGTGGGCCCCTCTCTGCCGCAGGATCCACCACGTTGTAGCCGCTTGAGACAGACGCACGGCATGAGCTCCTTGCAGGCTCTTTAGAAATTGCATTTCCTCCTCTTGCCGTCACCCCACCCTGCAGGCTCAGAAGGAGGACGGCCAGGCCCAGCCTTGGCAGAGTGACCTTTGAGGGCTCAGTCAGTACCGCTGTGGGCTCCTCTGGCACCAAGCTGATCGCTCAGCTCCCACAGGCAGCCTCACCCCCGCACTTCCCCAGACCACAGGGCAGAGAGAGAGCACAGGGAACCCCCGGCAGGTCACTGGTCCTGACAGGCCGGTCCATCAGGCACTGAGGACGCCAAAGGGGAGATTTGTGGCATCACCTGGCGGATCCGGAGCCACGGAGGGTGTGTGTACAGTGCTTGGGGAAATATTGAGTTTTATTTCTTAGTGGAAAGACCAGGTCCTTCTCAATCTCTCCCACCTACTTGATAGCAGAAAAATACATTTATGGTGGTACCTCGAGATACGAGTGCCCTAACATACGAGATTTTTGAGATACGAGCCATCGAGCGAGCGATTTTTGCTTTGAAATACGAGCAACATTTGAGATAGGAGTCATCGCAAGGATCGGCCGGCTGCACACGACCCACCAGTTAACCACGACCCGAGTGTCTCATAGTTTCCCACGCCTCAAGGTTACGGGACGAATTAAACTCGTATCTCGAGGTACCACTGTATAGTGTGTGTGTGTGTGTGTGTGTGTGTGTGTGTGTGTCCTCAATTCTAAATCTGACACACACTGCTCTCTGTGGTTTTGGTTTGGGTTTTCTTCAAAACAACATTTCAGGTTATTCATTCTCAGCCAGCGTGTCTTTATATCAAAGCCAACGAAACCTAGGTGCTCCGAGCAGCTCCCCACACCTCCTAGAAATTTCTCCAGCCAAACTCTGTGTCCCCAAAAAAACGTAGGCGCACCTAATTCCATACAGCGCCGCTGCCCGGGGCCCCACCGTCTGCTCACAACGATAACTGCCTGCGGGCCTTTGCCGGCAGCGGGAACGGAGGGATGCTTTCACCCCCAAAGACAGAGAGCCTTGCGGAAACAAACGCCTCGCCGCTCCCCACGTCCGGAGAAATCCATTCCCGATTTAGAAATCCAATTTCGCTGGGGTAAGCCTCCCAGCCCTGAGAGCAAGCCCAGTCAGAGGCTTATTATTCACAAATCTTTCCCGGGGATTGGAATCCTCCCAGCAGCCACCTCCCTCCCGTGTTTTTCTACTTCTCTGTGTGTCCATAGAAAAAAATTTAACTCTTGGAGTCTCTCTGGATGCCCAAGTTTCGAGATCCAGGATCAAGATACCCCGCAAAATGGCTGTGGAGTGGAAAAAAAATCTCTGGACCGGCTCCAAGCTGAAAGTGGGGGACGCAGGATCGAGAGTCAGAAGGTTGGGTCTGGACCTAAGGATTCGCCGCAGGAGAGGAGTTGCAACCGGAGCTGGGATCTCTTGTTTCCACTCAAGTAGGGCATTATGTCAAGGAAAAAAAAAAAAATGAAATTCTTGGCCTAATCAGATAATGAAGGTGCTTTGTTCATAGGGGAATGAAAATCTCTGAGCCACCGAGATCCTAATGAATTCTTTTTTAATTAAAAAATAATAATAACCCTATGTAGCAGTGGTTCTCAACTTGTGGGTCACGACCCCTTTGAGGGTCAAACTACCCTTTCACAGGGGTCGCCTAAGACCATCAGAAAACACCTATTTCCCATGGTCTTAGGAACCAACACACCGCTCCTCGGTGCAGCAAAGTGTAGCCATGTAGTTTACTGTTGTTATAGGAAGGCTGTTGCCCATGCTACACCACGATTCAAGACACAATTTCATTTATTTGTAATTAGAAATAAATATTTCACAGTATATAATTACATATTGTTTTTGTGCTGAATCCCTATGCTTTAATTATGTCAATTTGTAACAACGAATAACATCCTGCCTATCAGATATTTACATGACAGTTCATAACAGTAGCAACATGACAGTGATGAAGTAGCCACGGAAATAATGTTATGGTTGGGGGTCACCACCCCATGAGGAGCTGTCTTAAAGGGGCGCGGCCTTAGGAAGGTTGAGAACCGCTGCTCTATAGGGAGTCCCCCCAAAATGCACACACACTTCATAGCTGCCAGATCCACTGATGTTTCTTTCTTTACAGAGCGAACCCCTTGGAATGAATCATTATTCCGAGTGTGTGTTTCTGGAAAACCTGTCTCCCAGCCACAAAGGATCTGAAGGACATCGGAGTTTGCTGGGTCGAGTATTCCGAGGTTGCAAAGTGGAAAGGCATTCTGGGAACAGGGTGAGTACACGTCATATTTCCCGTCAATAAAAACCATGGCAACAAAAACAAGAGTCTAGATTCCCAGCCAATGGCCCTCTGGAGATGATATTTAATATAACAAAATGCCAGCAGAGCCCGGGAGCTCCCTCTGGGGCTGTAAGGCATCTGACTGGTGTCTTCCTCGACCCGAATTGCAAATCTCCAGGGCGCTCGTAACGCGCTCATGCTTTAAGTGTTAAGTGGGGACCTCACCTCCACGTGTAAGATGTGAAATAAGAACCCTCTGCCTTGTCGATGACTAATGAAGTCTGGGACTAATTGACTACTTAGGATCCTCTGACTGCTATCCAAATCTCATAACATTTTAATGCCTCATCGTTCTATTCTCCTGGGTGCCCGCTCCTGCCACACAGGTAGGCAGCTTCCCTGGTACTGGCAGCAAATATACGTTAAGATAAAAGGGCTCTCTTGGCACCCGTGATAACAGGATGAAATGATCTGATTTTCCAGGGAAGGTATGATTAGGTTGACTCAGACACTCCAAGATGATCTCCTCACATTATGAATTGAAGAATGAGAAATCAAGCAACTTAGATTTTTAGGGGAAAAAAAAAATGCCTTTCGTTCACTTCCAGGCGTCTTTGCACCAATCTTTGCGAGGTTGTTATTGACTTTTGCCTTCAAAGACTATGTTCTTTCCAGTCACATCCCAGCTCCTCCCCGCCAAGCCTCAGTTCCCCATCCATAAAAGAAGACCGTTCCTACAATGTAAGGCCCACATGGAGGCTGGAGTCCCAGGACACGGATAATCCAGTCTCCACGACACGCTTTTAGTTTCTATCAACGATCGCAGGGATGCGCCCAGCCCCTGCACCTCCCCCGGGGCCAGCCCTGTGCAGATTGGAAAAGGCCCTTGAAGGAGGCAAGCGCTTCACAGTTTTCAAAGCACCTCTCTCGTGTGATCTTATTTTATCCTCACAACAACCGGGATGGTTCGCACCAGCCCTAATGAAGGAAGCGGAGAACTACTTTTGCGTGGTAATTATCCCGCGGCCCAAAACGGGAGTCCTTCTCTGGGGAGGGAACTTTTCTTACCGCGGCATGCAGCTCGCCCGGCTTTCTCTGGAAAACCAGACCGCGGTGCTGCTGAGAATTGCTAAAAGCCACTCTACACCGAAGCACAGGCTTACAGAGGGGGCTGACGGCTGTGGAGGGCAGGGTCCACCCCTGCCAGGGGCCCAGGGCGGCCGGCGGGAAAGCAGGAGGTAGAGGACTGCGCGTGTCGTCTTACCGTTTTCGCCAGACGTCTTGTCTTTCCCGTTGGTCGCGCCAGCACTTTGTCTCTAAAGGCATGAAGGAAAGAGAAGACATCGTTATCAAATACGCTCCGAATTATGTTGGCTCTCTCATCATTTCAAGTATCTCTTTTATTATGTCAAGTCTTACATTACTTTGAGGATCTCTTTCGTTCTGTCAAGTCTTATATTACTGTGGCTCAGGTGGTTAAAGCAAGATGGACCGGGAAAGGCTCGACCTAAGAAAGGATCTACTGACGTGGCACAGGCTGCCTCCCTGGTTCAGATCAAGGGACAGCAGAGGAGAGACTGGTGTTGACAGAGCAGAACGTCATTGAACATATGAGGGAAACAGCCGAGTGTTGGTGGCACCTGTGAGAAGATCGGCGCTGTCTCCTTCTTCGTCCTTCCAACCAAGTGTTCCATCTCTTATTTAAGTAAATGTTGGTCAACTAATATATCAGGTTGATGGTCACATGTTCCTCTGTTGTTGAGTTATTTTTCTGTCATCGTTTATGCCTTCCTTCCCACCCCCACCCCCAGTACATTTTTATTTTACCAGGTTGACCAGATGTATGAATATTTAATGGGTTGGATCTGCATCTCTGATGGTCTGGGTGTGAGGTCGGGGGGCTGAGTGAAAGACACATGGAAACACATAAGCGTGCTTCCTCAAAGCTTATTTAGGTACTGCTTTTTTAAATAATACGATGGTCAGCCCCTGTGGAGAGAAGTATTTTGTCCATCAAATTTTCTGGTAATTATCAGAAAATAGGCTTCAAATTGAAAAAGACTGAAGAGATGTGAAGCCTCTAACTTTCAGGGGAAAAGAAAATGAAGCCAGGTAGGGAGACTGACTTGTCTAAGGTTGCAGTCAAGACTGGAGACTGGCCTTCCTGGCCCAGAGGTGCGGTGTGGTGCAGGAATTGTCACTGTTACATAACTATCTGCATGGGACCTTGGAAAGAGAGGCGGAGCACGGGGCAAGGAGAAAACCATCGGGGTGACTCCTGCTAAGGGATAAAGGTGCCCTCAAAATTCATATTTGGGTCCAAGACTTCAGCCTAAAAATAATATCAAGAAAATAATAATCAGTTAATCAGTTTCCATTAATATTCCATGTTGTCGTGGGAAATTTCATGCGTCCTTAAATCAACCTTGAGTGAGGAAATATTGCTTTGGGGTTCTGATTAGTGTAAATAAATAGGATGAATAATAAACACGTGTATGCATATTGCCTTTGTAGATGACAACCCAAGAGAGGCAAGTCTCCTGTTTGTGACCACGTCTACCACACACACTCGCATACCCCACACCGGTCAATGTGAAGTGCAAATGCCCACCCAGGTCAGGGGGTTCCCTGTCTCATTCTGAGAGGGAAAAACCACTTCTCTCTGGCAGGAAGTGGAAGGAAAGGTGACAAGTCAGGAAGTGTACATAAATGTGGGTCCGTTCTTCATGTTTTAGAACACCTTCCATGTTCAGAATGCGGGGTCTCCCCTGTGCTCCTATGGAGGGAGAAGGTTGCAGGTCTTAGCCAAACATCATTTGTTCTTCGACACACTCCACGGAGGTCCCCATATGGGGGCATCATTATCTAAATCTGTGATGTTCAGCCTCTTCATTTAAACCAAATCATGCATTTCTGAAAGATAGACTTGCAAGTAAAAATGGCCCTTTCTTCCTGCCTGTGTTTATTCTGGTGAACTCCCCTGTCGCACGCAGAGGAGGTGGTATGTTCACTGCACTGGATGGGAATCTCATCACCATTGTGCAGGCCCAGCAGCCAGCCGTCTGGGTGTTCAGACCCTCCCCGCCGTCGCCGCCGCATTATGCATAGATGGCTCATTAAAACAAATCAAATTCCACGAAATAAAAGGATAGTGTTCGAGAGCTGAATAAAGTCAAATTAAATGGCTGACAAATGCAAAGCAGGCGCACACTCAACCCCGCTGTCTTTAACTACCTTAAACATTGACACCTTTCAAATGTCACGAAGGCTTCGTTTCAGAAAAGAGCACCTTTCAGGAACCAAATGATGTGCACCCCCCGGGGGACAAAAAGGAGTCCTTTTCCCAGGATTCCTAAGACAGGGTTTTGTGTCAGGTCTCATCTAATGGAGGCAAAATGCAGCTGATGCATGTCAGAGGGAGATGGTGTCTCCGATCAGAAAATGATCCAGACAAAAAGAGCTAGTCACTGAAAGCACCTTTTTTCAGAATTCTTTGAGACGTCAGGACATTGTTAAATCAAGGCTGAGAGCGGTGAGGTAATTGTCTAAGAGGCTCTCAGTGGTCATCGCCCATGATTGTTTATCCCCAGGTGAGGCGCTGAAATGCCCCCGTAAATGAGGACAGTGTAAGGCAGGCTGGTATTGGGCTGGCCACCTTCACCCATGCCATGGCCAGGCACCCTCCAAGGCTCCCGGGCATCATGGACTCAGAATTCTGACAACACACACACCATCCTTGTCCTCACCAGCCTCACTGTACAGATCGCATCCTAAAGGCACAGAGAAGAGGTGATCAAGGTCATCCTCCAGCTGGGAAATGGCAGACGCGTAACTCTGACTCAGAGATGCTGGCCCCAAAGCGCGCCCTTTAAACTTGAACCCGAGCATCGCCAGTGTCCCCCGGAGGGCCTCCCTCAGCAGGTGGGAAGTAACGGGGCGGGGGGCGTCCCCTGTGAAGGTCAATTTGACTTCATTAGCCCCCAGAGAGTTGGAAGCATCTGACTTACAGAAAGAATCAGAGTCAACTTGACAGAACAGGGATCAATTGTAGGATGACTGTGAGGTCTTGTATTAAAGTTTAAATAACATAGGAACCCACAGCTAGGCTATGCTGAAGTGGATGGACGGACGGACGGACAGACGGGATGTGTTTCCCCACATGTCTAGTAGGGAGAGGCCCTTTTTCGTGAGGTCAGAGAAGGTAATACCCTGAGGGAGGAGGTGGCCTGTTCTCCCCACTCATTCTCATGGCCGAGTGAGAGAAGACCCCTTCTCCTCCATCCACTAGCACCAACCATGAGCTCAACGTCCTGAGAACCTGAGTTGCCTGCTCCACAGAAGTAGCCACACCTCAAGAATCTCGCCGAAACCGGTTTGGCTCAGTGGATAGAGTGTCGGCCTGCGGACTGAAAGGTCCCAGGTTTGATTCCGGTCAAGGGCATGTACATATCTTGGTTGCGGGCACCTCCCCAGTAGGGGGTGTGCAGGATGCAGCTGATCGATGTCTCTCTGTCATCAATGTTTCTAGCTCTCTGTCCCTCTCCCTTCCTCTCTGTAAAAAAACAATAAAATATATTTTAAAAAAAAAAGAATCTCACTCTTCGAATGGGACTCATAAATAAGATGGCGTGTTAAAGGGGAGGGGCATGATGGGCTGTCTTCAGTGGGAGATTCTAGATGTTGGCATCTTTCCTAGGAACTTCAGAAGCGATCCAGTCATAACCTGACCACCACCATCGTCATCATCCAGTTTACACACCAACCCAACATATATGTTAGGGCACACAGAAGCGGGGAGCTTCTCTCTGACCGAACACGCGGTCGCCATCACCAGGTTAAAGCGAGTGTGTGACACATACCGTCCAAACGACCTAGAGGACCAGGCATGCGTGTAGAAGAGTTGAGTGCATGTGGCACTCAACGCCTTTTCGTCAGCAGGTTTGCCCCCGTGTTTCAGCTCATGGCCATGCCCTCTGAGAACAGCCGTGGTTGCAGGGGCAGGTGAAGGTGAAAAATCAGACCCAATTTCAATGCAGCAAAATCAGGGGCAGGAGTCTCCTCATCATTCTGCTTCCAGGAGAATCTCACCACGTGATTGTCATCTGCCCCTTGCTGTGACATTTGACACAGATGTTCTCATTCAGGTCCTCTCCTGATCCACACCAGTTGACCTCAACACCAACGACTTCACGTTCACAAAGCAATCCTATGTGGGGACCCTCTGCGACACCTTGTCCCACCCCAGACCCAGCACTCCTTCCATGCTTGCCGAAGGGTCTAGAACAGTGGTTCTCAACCTTCCTAAGGCCGCGACCTTTGCATACAGTTCCTCATGTGGTGGTAACCCCCAACCATGAAATTTTCCTACTGTTATGTATCGTGATGTAAACATCTGCATTTTCCGATGGTCTTAGGTGACCCCTGTGAAAGGGTCGTTCGACCCCCAAAGGGGTCTCGACCCACAGGTTGAGAACCGCTGCTCTAGAAGAATAGCAGTCCCTGCCTTCTTTGGCTGTCTGAAACCAGAGGCCCCACTGCTCAAGCCAGCACTATGCCCATCCTTCTGGGTCACACGGGCACTCCCTCTTCCAACATCTCAAGAGAGTATCCCTGTCCCATTCCCAGGGCCTCTTTAAGGGGAGAAGAGTCCTGTGTGAGGAAGTGAATGCCACGCAGTTTACCCTCCGGATCACAAAGAAGAAAACACCTCCGGCACAGCCCAGTGGTTGAGCATCCAGCTATGCACCAGGAGGTCACGGTTCAATTCCAGGTCGGGGAACGTGCCCACGTTGGGGGATGGATCCCCTTTTGTAAGGCGTGCAAGAGGCAGCCTATTGGTGATTCTTTCTCATCATTGATGTTTCTATCTCTCGCTCCCTCTCCCTTCCTCTCTGAAATCAATAAAAAATACTTTTTAAAGAGAAAGAAAACTCCTCGGCTCTTAGAATGCAGACATTTTCCTCCAAGCATTTTCCTCTTTTTCTATTGTCCCCATGTCACCACTAGGAAATGGTAAATGCCCATCTACCACGAGAAGTTAAAGTCACAGCCTTGCCTTCCCCTTCATCTCTGACCCAGACCCAGACATGACTCTGAGTGACAGGAAGAAGCCTGAGGGAGAGAGAGGCCGAACCACGGCGGAGAGGACATCTCTCAGACCCCTGCCAGCAGCTCCCATCCCCCATCCTTCCCCGGTGATGCTAACTAATAACCAGATAGGCTTTCAGGATGTCATCAACCCCAGTTAAGGGACCCTAAACAGAGAGTGCGTATCTCATCGCTCCTCCTAATAATCTAGGGGGTGCCAAGGGTCTATGAAAAGGGGGGAATGGTATTCAAAGATGTCATTTGGGGAGTCTTTTTGCCTGACAGCCCAGTGCAGCGAGGGCTACAGGAACGAACAAAGACTCTGTCTTCCTTTCGCTTCCCAGAAAGCAGAGCCTGAGACAGATGACGTTGGTGCTGCACCCGGGGGCGGGGCGCCAGGAAGGAGGGAGGAAGGCTGGGAAGGGGGAAGACAGAGAGAGGCAATGGAGGCTTCCTCGTCCAGATGGCACCGCCAGGTGCATGCCACGCCGATCTGGTGCCCTTAGGACACCAGATCTGTGCCTGAGCACTGACCTCGGCAGGAGGCAGGCAAGTTGAGTTACCATCACCTGCCTCTCCTGGTCCCAGACCACCTTGCACAGCATCAGTTCCTGACGCTGCTGCCCTGGGTGGCATCTTAACTCAGCCTCTGCCTGGGCACAAGCTGGAAGCCCCGAGGCAGGAGGTGAGGGGGCACGGCCTGCAGCACAGACGGGGCAGGAGGTGACAGCTGCCCCGTCACAGCTGCCTGAGCCTGGGGAGCCCACGCCGAGCAGGCCACCCACGGGGTCTGCACAGATCAGTCTGGTGAGAGGTGTGTGACTCAGCACATGATCTGGCTGGGTGACTCTTTTTTTCACCCAAGCTGCCACATCAGGGACCATCCCTTACATAAGACACTCCACCCAAGGAACGGGCCACGCCAGCCTTCGGTGAAGAACTGACTGCGGATCCATTTCTCCTCATCCTTGAGCTTGGGGTGGCTGTGGAGGCACCTCAGAAACTCCCATGCTGCGTCCAGGGGCTGGTCTCGCATCAGTAAGACCGTGTCTCAGCGAAACAAGGGAATAAGTAAGAACTATTGTAACCATCATACCCTGCGTGTCTTTCCCATGCGAACAGCTATAAACCAACTCTTGCTCATCCCTGTAGAAGGGATACCAACAAACTCCTTCATCAAGACAAATACCACACATGATCCCTTGCGTGTGAAACATGGAAAAATAGCTCAAACTCATGGAACTGAGTGTAAAATGGTGGTTGCCAGGGGCTAGGGGTCAGGGACACACAGAGGGCTGGGTGAAAGGTCTACGATGAATCGGGTCTGAAGATCTAAGTGGAATATGATGGCTACAGCGGATAGACCGTTGTATCGTTGAAATGTGGCAGGCCAGCGGGGCTCGGTTCTCACACAGAAAAAGGCACCTAAGCCAGGTGATGGCCATGGTCATGAACTCGGAGGTTGAATCTTTCCCGGGGTAGACATCAGAGCTTCATGGCGTCCTTACACGTGACAATTTTGTCAGTTACGCCTCAATACCTGACAATGATACTAGTTTCTTTCAATATTTTTTTAAAAATCAAAAGTACTACAAAAAGGCAGGAGAAGCAACCTAGTCCATTTGGCTCAGTGGATAGAGCATCAACCGATGGACAGAAGGGCCCCGGGTTCTATTCCGGTCAAGGGCATGTACCTCTGTTGCAGGCTCCTCCCCGGCTCGGGCCCTGGTGAGGACTCGTGCAGGAGGCAACCAATGGATGTGTTTCTCTCACATCGATGTTTCTCTCTTTCCTTCTCTCTTCCACTCTCTCTGAAATCAACGGAAACATATCCTCGGGTGAGGATTTTTTTAAAAAGTATGATAAGCAAATATCAGCATTTTACTAAGACAGGGGCCATCTGTATGGGTGGGTATTTCCTCTGGTCACAGGTGAGAGATCTGAGAAGTGGGGTGACGTGGGGGTTCAGGAGTTGTCCTCAGACAGCCTTTGGAACCTCTCCTCCGCAGCTTTCTGGTGGGCCGTGATTGCACGTTGAGAACTGGCACTGTCACCGGGAGAGATTTGATTACATAATTTCCGGAATGCTGCGGTAGTCATCTCTCAGATCCTGCCG
Organism: Lasiurus borealis; assembly: GCA_004026805.1. Taxonomy (NCBI): domain Eukaryota; kingdom Metazoa; phylum Chordata; class Mammalia; order Chiroptera; family Vespertilionidae; genus Lasiurus; species Lasiurus borealis. Next base: position 1,009 of record PVJN01001173.1, on the reverse strand, counting down.
CTGTGTGTGATTTCATCTTTGGGATGAAACACAAGCTCCCAGTGAAAAGATATTTATGTTTTATTTCGGAAAGTTGATGAGAATGAACATGAAGTAAATCTCAGCAGGTTACACGTCGGGTAGAAACGACCGTCCAAGTACATTTTCTGAATCTCTCAGACCCAGGGCATTGAAGTGGATAAATCTGTGTTTCCTCGGGAACCGGGCACAGAGATCTGACTTTGACTAGAAAAGTCCACTTCAAAGCCCCTTAGTAGATCAGGGAGCAATTTGCCTTCTGAAGCAGTAAGGACCCTAGGTCACTCGTAGGCGCTACCTCTCCACCCTTCCTTCCCCCGTCTCCCCAAGAGACTAGCTCATGTTGCCACTAAATGCTGGAAGGACTCTGTCTATATGAGTTTGCTCTGGCCACACCGGACAGAAAACACAAGCCCTGCAGAGCCAGGTCCCTGGGGTCAAAGAGCAAAGGGACCCCAGTAACATCTAGCTCCTGCAGGTGTTTCTTTTCAGCCCTTTGTAAGGGAGGGGGTCAGCCTCTCTCAGGGGCAACACAAGGAAACCCCCCAGTGAGAGGACTCGGGTCTCTCCCAGGCTGAGAAAGAAAGAAAAGCTACTTTTCAAAAAGCAGATGGTCGAAATTAGGCGTTACACCAACCTGCAGAACCATCAGGCAGTGAAGTCCCGGCTCAGGGTCAGAGGCCCAGACTCAACCAGGGGTTGGGGTGCGGGCGGGGAGGGGACCCACTTCTGGACTAACTAACTCTTTACTTTTGCTCCAAGAAGCCAGGCTCTGTGCTGGGCCCTGAGGTCCCCAGGAGAAAGACACATCCTCTGGCCGATCGGCTCACCAGCTGGAGGGACAGACAGAGACTAACCCAAACCATCTCTACACGGCGGGTAAGAGCCAGACCCCGATGGCTAAGGTCAGGGGCATGGCTAGGGAACCCCAATGCAGGCCCAAGGGGGCTCTCCACCTGCTGAGGAGTATGAGTGACAGGTCCCCACCAGC
>PVJN01001172.1:7977-152163 GCA_004026805.1 Lasiurus borealis | reverse complement strand
GGTAGCGGATTGGCCAATGAAGGCCATGGCCACTGAAGCCCTTTGGTCCTCTGACTGCGGGTCAAAGGGAGTGAACCTCCGATAGGCTTCCATTAGCCTTTCTAAAAAGACCGTGGGAGATTCAGTGGGACCCTGAACGACCTCTCTTACCTTAGCCAAATTGGAGGGCTGCCTAGAGGCTGCCCGGAGACCTGCCACAAGAGCCTGGCGATAGGAGGACAGATGCTCCCTACCTTCTGGAGAATTCGGATCCCAACTAGGGCGCGCCAGCGGGAAGATGTCGGCAACTGCGTCGGACGCCCGTCTAAGAATGCGGTCTCTCTCTTCAGTAATCGGCTACGAGTCTGCTGTGCTGGTCTGCTGCCTGGCGGCGGCAGGGGACCCTCAAGGGTAGAATCTGGGGAAGCCACCGTCGGGGACACGGGCTGAGGAGCTGGGCCAGGTGCCGGCGCCGGAGGAGGTCTTTGGCCGCCCCGCGGAGCTCCAGCCGAGGCATAAGGGGGTGGCGGGAAATCTAAAAGGATAAGATCAGATTGTGAGTCTGGAAGGACCGGGGGAGCAGAAGGTGGAACTGGAGTAGATTTGGAGCCAGAGGACCTAGGGAGAGAATACAAAGGAGTAGAAGTACCCTGCCCCATTTCCACGACCACGCTCACACACACAACAAAGAACAAAGAACAAAGGACAAGGATGAATACAACGCGTTGAGACAACCAAAAAGAAGGATCCAAAAAGAAGGAGGCCTCACAAAACCAATTGCCAAAAAGAAGGAGGCCTCACAAAACCAATTGACCTAGCTGGCAACAGAATCAGAATCAGAATTAAGCAGATGAGAGGAGTCCAGGTGTCCCCGGTCCTCTCCAGAGTCCACCAGGGCGTCCCCCGGGGACGTGGCCTGCGGCCTCCCAACACGTCTGTCAGCCGCAGCCGAGGGAGACTCACGTCCCTCCCCGACAGCCACCAGACCGAACAGATTTGCTAGCCCTGACAAATTTCAGAACAATTTCAAATTTCAGAACAATTTAGCAGAACAATTTCTTATTTAAAAAGGTGCCGTCACTTACCCCGAGAAGCGTCTGTTGGAGCCCGAAGGCGGCCGCAGTAATCTCGGTGGAACCTCCAAATGTTAAGCCCGGAACGCAAGCCGCACTTACAGAGCACCAAGAGACGATCTCATGTAAAAACAAAGGGGTTTATTCAGACCAGGATGCTGGGGCTCACAACATACTCCGAAAACAGAGCAGAAGCTGAGAGCCTCGTGCCTTTGTTACATGACCATTTTATATTGGGGGGGTGGGGGGGTGGAGAGCTGTTTGTATTACTAAGTTGGCCTATCCTGATAGGCCAGGTAGGGGCCAGGGTCTGCTTACGCAGGTACGGGATGTGGAGTCAGGAAACAGTCTAATAGCAGGAAGGAGTGGTTTTGCCTTATTAGGTTATCTCCCGGCACATTCTTGATTACCTAATGGTGGGTTGGGTAACTGGCAAGTCTCTTTGTCTCTTTAGGTGCGTAGTCACCTAAGATGGAGGAAGCTGGAAAGAATTCCCCTTTCAGGGATGAGCAAGCAAGCGTTGTCTATAGAAGCAAATATTTGCAGTTAGCACAGCTGCCTGGAGGAGTTATCCTAAGAGCAGTGGAAAATTTCAACAGAGACATTTACTGGCTTGGGGGAATACTCTGAATGTTCTATTATCTTCAACAGGGACATTTACTGGCTCTGGGGAATGTTCTGTTATCTTACTCTGTTCCGGGCAAGTTTGGCCCTGGGTCAGGGAGTTAAAGGTTATGCACAGAGGTGCTGTTTGGCCATGTCACAACAACAGGGGAGGGAAGTTTTGGGCAATCAGAATGTCAAGAAAGGGCACTTGATGTCAAACAGGCCAGCTGGGGAAGGCATTTGGGGGCCATTGGACAGCAGGGGAGCAGTTAGATGGCAATCAGGCTGGCAGGGGAGCAATTAAGGGGTGACCAGGCTGACAGGCAGAAGCATTTAGGGGCAATTAGGCAGGCAGGCAGGTGAATGGTTAAGATTCAGCAGTCCTATATTGTGAGAGGGATGTCTGACTGCCAGTTTAGGTCCAATCCCTGTGATTGGGCCTAACCCAGCCATCGGAAATTCTTCTTACAATTCTGAACTGCTGGCTCCTAATCACTCACTTGCCTGCCTCCCTGGTCAACTCTAACTGCTCTCCCTGCTGGCCTAATTGCCTCTCACTGCCTCTGCATGCCAGACTGATTGCTCATAATGGGCCACCCCCCTGCTGGCTTGGTTGTCCTTATCTGCTCCTCCTGCCAGCCTGGCCACCCCTAACTACCCCTGACTGCTGGCCATGATGCCCTCAACTGCCTCCTCCCTGCTGGCCCAGTTGCTCCTAACTGGAGCCGTGCTGGACTGGTCACCCCTTTCTGCCCTCCCTGCCAGCCTGGTTGCTCCCAACTGTCCCACTCTGGAGGCCTGGTCTTCCCTGACTGCCTTCCTGCTTGCCTAATTGCCCAGACAGCCCCTCCTCCCCATGACAGTCTGGTTGCCCACAACTGCATCTTCTTGCTGGCTTGGTTGTCCCTAACTGAAACACTTGCTGGCTTTGTTGCCTCCAACTCCTTCTCCCCTGCTGGCCTGGTCACCCCAAGTGTCCCCACTGCTAGCCTGGTTGCCCTCATGGCCCCCCACTGACCTGGTCACCCCACAGAGCCTGCTGTTCAGTCATTTCTTCATCCCTCACTAACCACCCTCTGGGCTTGATTGTAGGCAGACATCTCATGAGGGCACGATGATTAACTTGCATATTACCTCTTTATTATATAAGATATCTTTATTAATGTTTAGTGTTGCTGAGTTTTGGTATTATAAATTATTTTAATGTATTTTTAAATATATATATATATTATTGCTTTTTTACAGAGAGGAAGAGAGAGGGATAAAGTTAGAAACATCAATGCGAAAAAAACATCAATCAGCTGCTTCCTGCACACCACCTACTAAGGATATGCCCACAACCAAAGTACATGCCCTTGACCAGAATCAAACCTGGGACCTTTCAGTCTGCAGGCTTACACTCTATCCACTGAACTAAACCAGTTAGGGCTTAACTTATTTTTTAACAACCTATATTTTATATATTTGAGATAAAAAATGTGTGTAGTGTTTTTAATTATTAATACCCTTTTATTTATTTATTTATTTTTAAATTAAATTTATTGGGGTGACATTGGTTAATAAAATCATATAGATTTCAAGTGCACAATTTTATGATACATCATCTCTATATCATTTTCTTAAAGTAAACTTGAGGCCTGGTGCATGAAAATTCATGAACTGGAGGAGTGGTTCCTCAGCCTGGCCTGTCCCCTCTCACAGTCCAGGAGCCCTCAGGGGCAAGAGGTGACCTGGTGATCAGGACCTAATCCATATACACTGTTTGCTTATTCTCATGATCTATTAATTTACCATATAATTTACTTATATGCACTACTCAGTTTGTTGAGCATTATAAAAGTAAGTTTCAAAGGGTCACAAAATGTATTATTTAATCCATTGGTTATTTAATGAATGTATCTTAAAGTCCTAGTATGGTGCCTAGCACATAGTAAGTACTTATTAAATGTTTAAGTTAATAAATAAAGATTGCAGAGACTAGATATATAACAGCACTATATCAGCAACCTGTTTCACCATATCTTCTAATTTTGCAAATGGATTGGCTTACTTCTCCCATTATAGAGTGTCTGGATAAAATAATTATCACCATTTCTCTGTACTATCTTTTCTTATTGCAAACCATGTGGCCAGGTACACTTAGATTCTTATTTTGCTTATACACTTCTTGCTTAAGGTAAGTCATATAGCATCTCTAATTCCTGGGGATGAGAAAGATACCAGTTACTTAGTAGATACCCAATAACACTTTATTATTTTGTATTTACTTCTAAAGTTTCTTTTTTCCTTCAAAATAGATTATAACTTCAAAAAACTATTAAATTATTTTTCCTTCAATGAAGCAAACATCAAAACATTACTGGAGAGAAACTGTATCTGGAAAATTTTCTCTTCAGCTTTGCAAATGTGATACATGAAAACACTGGTGAAAGATCTTACCTCCTGGTGATTCTGAAGTTTTCTTATGGCTAATTTCCAGTCAAGGGTTGTTTTGTAAGATTTGATTTCTGCTCAGCCACCACAGCATTGATATATTTTAAAGTTAAATGCAGAAATGCAAAAGTTTCACTTTTAATTTATTGTGGTTACATTAGTTAACACAATTATACAAGTTTCAGGCATTCAATTCGATAATATATCATCTGTATATTATAGGTGTGATCATCATCCCAAGTCAAGTTACCTTCTATTAACATTTATCCCCTTTACCCTCTTCTACAATTCCCCATACCTGCTTCTCTTTGGCAATAGCCATAACTGTGTCTGTGTGCACGAGTCTTATTTTATTTTTTGCTTAATCCCTTCACTCTTCTCATCCAGCCCCCAACTCCCTCCCTTCTGATGGCTGTCAGTCTGTTCTCTGTATCCATGAATCTGTCTCCACTTTTTTAGTTTATTTTGCTCACTAGATTCTACACATAAGTAAAATTGTATGGTACTTGTCTTTTTCTGGCTGGCTTATTTTACTTAGCATAATACTCTCCGGTATTTCCATGCTTTTGCAAAGAGTGAGATTTCCTTCTTTTTATGGCTGAGTAGTATGCCATGTGTTGATGTACCACATATATTTTATTTACTCATCTACTGATGGACATTATTGTATTCCATTATTGTATCCCTTTTCAATACCTCATATCTAATTTGCTATTATCCTCATATTTCCATGGTAGCAAGATTTTCCCTCAGTCATCAGAACCTTTAAACTTATCAATTCGACTCAGGGATAGGAGCAAAAAGCTTCTATCATGTATCAGATGTGGTACTGAGAGATAGAGTACCCACTTACACTCTGTGGGAGTGGCTACGGGGAAACTGTACCAGAGACTAGATGCTGGTTTAAGACTTATATTGTATCTTGGAGGCAAGCTCCTCACTATCTCAGGGTGTTGACTTCCACTTGACTTACTTTTTACTGATCTGTCCGTGGCAAGGAAATCCCATCAAATTTAGATTACTTGTTTTTCTTTTGTAAATCACTAGATAACTATGAATCAAAGTTCATCCATATTTTCTTCTATGGAAATTAGAACACAGATATATTTCCTGAAATTCTGTTTACTTGGTGGATGTTCTTTCATTATTATCTTTGAGGAAAGAGTGGAAAAGAGAGAGAAACATGCATTTGTTATTATATTTATTTATTGCATTCATTGGTTGCTTCTTGTATGTACCCTTATTGAGGATCAAATCCCAAACATTACATACTGGAACAACATTTCAAACAACTGAGCTATCATTCCAGAGCTCATTACTGTCTTTGAGGGCCAATAGGAGTGGTGCTGTAGAGATGCAGAGAATATGAACTCAACTGCTAACATATGACCAGGGCATCTGTAAGCCAAGCTCTTGGATTTGTTTTCCCCATTAACCAGTGTATTAGTCAGATTTTTCTGTAATGAAATTACACAACAAGTAAACCAAGAATATCCTAGGCTTGTATCAACAAGCATATTCCTCACTCAGAAAATGAATAATCTCATTGGGGTGGTAGGGCTGGTTACAGAGGTCTGTTCACTTAGTAAAATTTCATTGATCTTTATAATTACAACGGGTACAAATTCTTGAAGGAAAGTAAAATTTCAATAAAAAGAGATCTGCTTTAAAAGTATGAGTAACCATAAGCGGCAGAAAAACTTAACTCCAAAGTGAAGCACATTTATGCCACTTAAGAGTACATGTTAATTGCATTATACTCATGAAAAAACAATGCAGAAATAGCACTGGTTAGTAGATTCCTCACCCATCTACTCCTCTAGCTAGATTAAAGCAAAACTTTCAAAGGAAAAAAGATATAGTCAATGATGAGAAAAATCATGGGCTATTGTTCTGTTGTACTGTTTAATCTTTTACTAATTTTCTTTCATTCCTGACACTTCTATGATAGAGAAAGGTCAAATAGCATTATTAAAATATTCCCTTCAATAAATAATGACTGAAAACTTCCCACATCTGATGAAAGAAATAGATTTACAAGTCCAGGAAGCACACAGAACCCCACATAAAAGGAATCCAAAGAGGATTGCACCAAGACATATCATAATTAAAATACCAAGAGCAAAAGACAAAGAGAGAATATTAAAAGCAGCAAGAAAAAAAAAAAAACAACCATTTAATTATCTACAAGGGAGCACCCATACAATTGTCACCTGATTTCTCAACAGAAACTATGCAGGCCAGACAAGAGTGGCAAGAAATATTTAATGTGATGAATAGCATGAACTTACAACCAAGAATACTCTACCCAGCAAAGCTATCATTCAGAATTGAAGGTTAGATAAAGAGCTTCACAGATAAGAAAAAGCTAAAGGAGTTCATATAACCAGTATTATATGAAATGCTGAAAGGTACTCTTTAGGAAGAGGAAGAAGTAAAAGGTAAAGATGAAAATTATGAACAACAAATACATATCTATCAACAAGTGAATCTAAAAATCAAGTGAATTAAAAATCTGATGAACAGAATAAACTGGTGAATATAATAGTATCAGGAAAGGGGTGAGGGGAGTACAGGTGGAGACTGGACAATAATCATATACCTACGGATAAGGACAATGTGGGGGGAGATAAGGTAGAGGGAGGGGTGGGAGCAGGTGGAGGGGAGCTATGGGGGAAAAAAGAAACAAATGTAATAATCTGAACAATAAAGATGTATCAAATTAAAAAATGAAAATTAGTAAAATGTTTATGAAAATAATATACAAATGTATTAATAAATAAAACATCACATGATATAACAACAAAGACATGATATTGAAACAACAAAAACATGATGTAAAAACAACGCTGATACAAACAATGACTGATAAATTGATTAAACTTATTCTAATATCTCCCTGTGTACCACATTAAGAGTGAAAACACTTTCAGAGTGCTTGACTAATTTCCGTTGGGATGAAGTATTTAAAATTTTAACTTTAACATCACATGCTCTTTGAATTTGAGAGAAAGCAACATATAACTGACCATGTGCAGAAATGGGTTCAGGTAAGAATATTCCTACTCTGTCTACAGTTTGTCCTTATGCTTTATAAATAGTCATTGTAAATGCTGGCAATACAGGAAACTGTCCTCAAATTAATTAAAATAGGAAGCCATTGTCAGATGGGGACAAATCAATTATTGGAATCAGAACAACATCTCCCTCTGCAGATCCTGTGAATACTTCAGCTTCGATAATGTTAGGTCATAATCTTTTGCTAATAAATCCGGTTCCATTACAAAGACCCCATTTACTCTTAAGATTTCTCAATAGCATGATAATGGCACCCAGTTTCAATTTTAATCTATGGCATGGCATTCCCAAAGGAATAGTACTATTCAGAAATTTGATGGGACATTTTCCTTTTCAGCATCATCCCTTGAATCAATGGAATCATCACTCAGATATGTGTAAAAATCTTGATCAGGTATATCCAAAATTTATTTAATTTTCAAATGTGTTCATTTTTTGGACAAATAATCACATATATATATATATATATATATATATATATATATATATATATATATATATATATTTTCTACAGATATATTGTTTCCAAAGATAGCTTCAATAATAGATCCATTACAAATAATTTCACAGGGGATTTCAATAATATTCTTTCCTAAATGAAAACTGCTATTCAGTTTGCCATCTCCAGTTTTAATAACCATTCACTATAAGCAGAATTCTCTGACCTCATATTTGTTTTAAGAGACAACTTTCTGGAACATCCCCAAACATTACAGTATTTTAAACTCGTTAGTACAATGGTCGTCACATAGCATGGGGCACAATTCTGAGATATTGTTAAAAATCTCCCCCAAGAAGAAGAATGTTCCCACCAAATGCAACCTTTAAATTCATAATTTTCCTTAGTAATTTGTTTATGGCATTTGTAGCATGACTGGATGCCATGGTGCATTTACCAGTAATAAGTTGGGCCTTTGTAATGGTTTTAGCAACTTCATTCTTTATATGGAGTCTAGAAATTGAAGTCTCATTTAATGGAATTGGTAATTTATATTGGGAATGAAAAGTTCTCCCACTAAGAAGTAAATTTGCAGCAACCCCTGTAGATACTGTGGGTAAAATATTACCACCATGACCTCTAATATAATGTATTAAAACTTTATAAAGATACCAGAAGCCTAGTGCACAAAATTGTGCATGGGGGAGGGAGGGGGTGTCCCCTCAGCCCAATCTGTACCATCTCCAATCCAGGAACTCTTGGGGGATGCCCAATATCTGACTGCCGGTTGGACTGCTGGCTCCTAATTGTTCACCTGGCTACCTTCCTAGTTGCCCCTAACTGTTCCTCACTGCCTCTGCATGCCAGCCTGATTGCCCCTAACTGCTCTCCTACCAACCAGGATGCCTCCAACTACCCACTCCCTGCAGGCCTGGTCACTCCTAATTGCCCCTTACTGCCAGCCTAGTCACCCCTTACTGCCTTTTCTGCCAGCCTAGTTTCCCACAACTGTGCCCCCCCCCACTCCTGCCGGCCTAGTATCCCCACAGCTTAATTGCCCCCAATTGCCCTCCTGGTCAGGCCAGCCTGGTTTCCCCCAACTGCACCCCCACATCGGACTGATTGCCCCAAACTTCCCCCCTGCTGGTCTGCTGGCCTCTTACTTCTCCCTCTGCCAGCCTGGTCGCTGCCAACTGCCCCCTCTGCTGGCCTGGTTGCCCACAACTGTCCCCACCTACCAGCCTGGTTGCACCACACAGCCTGCTGTTCAGTTGTTTGACTGTCCCTCACTAACCCCCTTGGCAGCCTAGCCTCCCCACATAGCCTGCTCAGTCATTTGGTCACTAACTCCCCTACCAGCATGGTTACTCCATGCAGCCTTCTTGTTCAGTAATTTGGTCATCCCTCACTAACCCCCTTGCCGACCTGGTCATAGGCAGTCATCTCTGAGGGCATGAGTGTCAATGTGCATATTACCTCTTTATTATATAGGATGTTTTTTCACTACACCTGGACCATCCAAGAAAAAGCAGTTGGGGTATAAAGTTTGGTCTTCTCTTCTATTGCTGAAGTTATAGTCTGAAAGACTGCCAACTGTTCATCATTCAAAGAATTTATCAAAACATCTGCCTGTTGTCACTCTTACAATTCATCAAATGTATTTGTATTCATTAATAAAGGATAGCCAAGAAGTTTGAAATGTGAACATTTCATTCCGTGCAATGTGAACACCTCTTGAATTTCTTTAAGGCCATTCATTTCACAGTCACACAGGCATCTTCTCTATGGTGTAATTTCCAACAAAAATCTTCTCATCCCATAATTTGTCTACATCAGAAGGACATCCAAACATACATATACAGGTATATGCAGAAGTTGCTGTAGTTGTTCATGCATATTAAGGATGATCACATCATCAATCATATTTTTCCAGATAGTGTTGTCTATTAGTAATCCTTGATGTTTAGCAGCTTGATGAAATGTATCATAAATTACATCTCTAACAGTTTGCAGATCATCAAAACTTATTGCACCTTTTATACGTAGAAGCAAAAGTCTAAGGTAATATTTTTCTGGTTCTCTAAAGCTGACAGTGAACAGTCTACCTAATATTTTGTTCCCATCCTTTTGGCATTTTTTCAATAAACACATAATGGTATAGAGACTCCCAATAATAATAATTGTGTGTGTCAGAATCTTCTCTATTCAGTAAAAACCAAACCATCAAAGTCAAGTTATGCCTTTTAGTCCTACTTATAATTTCAGCAAAATCATCAGTATATAAAAACAAATTTTATTCAGTTGGCAAAGGAATAGCAAATATTGTGATTGCATGATATTGGTCATGCATTTTCATTATAAAAAGTTTCCAAACAACCTCAGGAGCACTCACATACCTGGAGTCAATGAAGTCCTGTACTTAGTGATGATTGATATTATTTTTTTTCAAAAATTTGAATATTTGTGCAATCATGCCCTTTATAGATGTATTTAAATAAATATTTGACACTTTTCATCAATTTGCAGACTTCAACGTTTTTGTGACAGTTATATTTAAGGAACAAATATGTGTTATAAGGGGACAATCAAAGTATTATTGACAATTTTATTTCCAATAGAAATGGTGCTACCAGATCTTCATTTGTATTTGTGGTATCCATCAATATTTCACATGGCCCCATTTTGAATTTTTTTTTCAGATATCCTTTTGAACATTTTCCATTTTCCATACATGGACTATTTGGATTTTGTATTCCACGTGGTCCATGTATCATATTTGATTTTGCAACTTGAAAAGTCAAGGGCACTGGTCTTCATTAGGAATTTCAGCCTTAACTATATGGTCAATATCGCCTTCTGTTCATAATTTGGATTTACTATCTAATATCAATAATTGGTGAGCGTGAGGCAGTCCGTGTTTCTGAAATTCAATGACATGAATTTTAGCTATTACTTTGCCAAATAAATGGAATTTAAATACTACATAATTTAAAAGAGAATTCTGCTTAATAATAAAAAATCTGGCTACCAAGTCAGGTCTGTTTTCAACTTTTTTCCAGTGTTGTAAATTGTTTGTAATATTTGCCCATTTGGGGTTGCACGTCATGGTTATGAATAAAGCAGGTTTGCCAAACTTTTTTACAATTGTCATAGCATCCTGATATCACTGCTGCATATTTATGGGAACTACCCTCAAAAGATGATGTAAATACCATCATTTTACCAATCGGAACATTGTCATTTTCAGATCTAGATGTGAGATAGTCCTTCAAACCATTATATTTTTCAACTCTCAACTTAGATTGGTTTGCTTTAATGAAATTTATTTGATTGGCTTCCATTTTTGAATATGAATCAACAATAAACTGTTGAGTTAATTTTCTTGCATTTAAAATAGGATTGAATGTGTCTCATGTTCTACAGAGAAGAAATCCATAATACTGCATTTGTATGACTCATGTCCTTACATTTTGTCTGATATTATTGTTTGGTACTATTATCTGTAAGATTCTGTTGTCTTAGAATCTTAATGCAATATCTGTTCCCTAGCCTTTTCCACTGTGTTGAGAAAGAATAGGATATGTCATCACATCTAATGTAGGGAACAGGATGCTGATTTGTTTCATTTTAGTGGCACTTGGATTATTGGGCTCTGATTTACAATGAATAAGCAAGCCCCTTTCAAAAGGAGGTTCTTCATCTTCATTTGTGAATATGACAGCAACCTTGATTACATGGTTACACAGGGAGAATCATATCTACCCGGATCACTGTTATGATCACATCTAATCACCATTGTTATTTCTGTGGGAGTAATACTTTTTGCTGCTGCTTCAGATTTGGCTTCCTTTTCTACCTCATATAGCATCTTGTTAAGTCATTTATTTCATGCATTAGGTTGTTGATCATGAGTCTTTATGAGCAGCCTTGGTCTTCTGACATTGCTAATCTTTTAATCATCGCTTCAGCCATATATGAATATAAAGTTGAGCAAACCTCTGGGAAACATCATCTGAAAAATATAAAGTTCCAGTATGGTGATAAACTTGTCCATATATTCTAAAACAGTATGGCCCCTATCCTGATGGTGATGCAATATTTATACCCATTGAAGCAAAAGCAAAAGAACTATTTAAAAAAAAAGAACTATTTATTGAAAGAATATTTTCCATCCAATTTTTACTATAAGAATCTTTGTTTATCATATTTTTTTGATATGCTGGGTATTCTGGCATATCATTTGGACAAACTTCATCTTTGCTATAACATTTAGTAAATTTTCCATCAGCTGGTTTTTTATCTGAAAAATTTAGTGATAGGCAAAATTCACATCTAACATTCATTCCACCACAACTATGTTCAATAAATTGCATCCTCATTTACTCCATTTTGACTGTGAAGGCAGTTCCTACCGGTACTGGTAGAACTTGTTGATGACTGTTCTTTACACATATGCTGTCATTACTGCCACCTTCTTTTACTTCAGAGGCAGGTTGGTCTTCAGACATTTTCTGTTGATAACACTGGTTTCTTTTGGCTGCAGAAGTATGTTCTGCCAATTATTGGTGTTCAGGCATATTCGATTGACAATGATGATTTCTTTCACCTACAAAGATATCTTGTGCCATTAGTTGGCCTTCAGATACATTCTATTGCCAACAATGGCTTCTTTTGGCTTCAGAGATATTTTGTTCCAATAGTTCATCTTTAGACATATTCCCTCCTCCCTCCTGTCAGGGTCCAGGGTGCAGGTGAATGGTATCCCTGGTTGGCTGGCCACTGACAGCAAGGAGTCCAACAGCTGATTCTGCAGTGAATGGGGCTCCCTATTCTCTCCTGTCAGGGCCTGGGGTGCAGGTTAATTGGATTCTTGGCTGGCTGTCCACTTACAGCAAGGTGTCCAATGGACGATTCTGTGAGGAATGAGGCTCCTTCCTCCCTCTGTAAGGGTTTGCAGTGCAGATGAATGGGATTCCTGGCGTTTGGTCATTCCTCCAGTCGTTTTAGACATAATGGACCCTGGCTCTTTATATATAAAGATAATGAATTCTCAGAAAGGGAAACTAAAAAAAAATCCAATTCACCATTGCAACAACAAAAAAATTAAGATACCTAGAAATAAACTTTACAAAGGAAGTAAAATAACTCTCTCTCTCTCTCTCTCTCTCTCTCTCTATATATATATATATATATATATATATATATATATATATATATATGTGTGTGTGTATATATATATATATATATATATATATATATATATGAAAATGAAAAAATAAATAGAGGAAAATACAAATAAGGATACAAACATGGATACCTATACCATGTTCATCGATTGGTAGGGTTAACATCATTAAAATGTCCATACTATCCAAAGCAATTATAGATTTAGTGCATTCTCTATTAAAATACCAATAGGATATTTCACAGATCCAGAATAAATATTCCAATAATTCATATGGGACCAGAAACACACACACACACACACACACACTCAACACACACAAATAGCTGTAGCAATCTTGGGGAAAAAGAACAAAAAGAATATATGTGATATGAAATTACACTAAAAAAGCAATTATAAACAAAACAGTCTGGTACTGGCACAAGGACAGGCATATAGATCAATGAAATGTGACAGAGAACCCAGAAATCCAACCAAGTTTATATGCTCAATTAATATTTGATAAAGGAGAAGGCAAGAACATACAATGGAGTCAAGACACTCTCTTCAATAAATGGTGTTGGAAAAATTGGATAGATGCATGCAAAACCTGAAATTAGACCACTGACATACAAAATACACATGGGTAAACTGAAAATGGATAAGAGACTTAAATGTGAGTTGTGAACCCATAAAAATCCTAGAAGAAGCCATTGGCAGAAAAATCTCAGACATTTCTCATAGAAACCTGTTTGCTGATACATCTTCAATGGCAAGAAAAACAATGAAAAATTAAATAAATGGGATTAGGTCAAAATAAATGGTTTTGCACAGCAAAACACAAAACAAACAAACAAACAAAAATAATCAACAAATTGAAAACCGATCCCTCTGTATGGGAGAACATATTTGCCAATGATATTTCAGAAAAGAACTCAGACCTGTCAGAAAGGCTACCATCAACAAATCAACAGATGATAAGTGCTGATGAGGGAATGGAATCCTAGTGCATTGCTGGTTGGGATGCAGACTGGGTAGCAATTATGGAAAATATTACAGTTTCCTTGAAAAATAAAATAAAATTAAAAATAGAACTATCATTTGACCCATCATTTCTACTTACAGAAATATATCCTAAGAATCCCAAAACATAATCAGAAAAAAAAAAAATATATATATATATATATATATATATATATATTTATTTTTTCATAGCAGTGCTATTTGCAATAGCAAAGATCTGGAAACATCCCAAGTGTCCATTAGTAGATGAGTGGTTAAAAAAAAACTGGTACATTTACACCATAAAATACTATGCAACAATGAAAAAAAAAGTATCTCTTATCCTTTAAGACAGCATGGAGGGGCCTAGAGACTATCATGCTAATTAAAATAAGCCAATCAACAGAAGATAAGTATAAGATGGTTGCACATAATAGTATATGTGGAATCTAACAAAATAAACTGATAAACAAAATACATCCAGAGACATAGAAGCATGGAACAAACTGGAATCTCAGAGGGAAACTAGGGATGCATGGGTGCGCAGAAAGAGATCAACCAAAGAACTGTTAAGTGTATATGCATAACCTAAGAACACAGGCGATATGTGGTGAAGAACTGGAATGGGTAGAGCAGAGTGATATGGGTCTTAATTTCAGAACATTAGGAGAGTGTTGTTAGGGTGTTTAGTTTAAATTAGTAAAATCCATATGTTCAGTGCTGTATAGATAAAAGCTGGTATTGTCTTTACTTTCAAAAATTTGCCAAAGTTAATATTAACTTCAATAAATTACAAGGGCAGCATATATCCCCTGACTCAAGAGTAATGGAGTTTTGAACTGAAGTCTCAGAATGAATCAGAAATCCCAGATGTAAAGCATATATTTAGAATATATGTAGTAGCATCTAAGAGAATCCTTACCTTGGCTCTTTAACACATTGGGGTGGGGGGAGGATACTTAAATTCACAAGGGCATGTTAAAGCCCAATAGCCTAGGAAGATATTAAACAAAAGCAAGAGCTCATCACGACGGAAAGTGTTAGCAAACAAGTAAGGTTGGTGGCAAAATAGTGGGAATTCCCAAGGGTTTGCTGAGGCATTTAGGAATCTCTAAATAAAATAATTTTATAGTGCTATAAGTTGCCATGAAAAATAATTCTGCACCCTGATTGCCTGATTTTAATTTTGAGGAAATTGATGAAAATTTTAGCAGAGCTTGGGCTCAAACCCATAGGCATGGATTTTAAGTCCCTGGAACAGAACCTGAGATTGGAGACATTTTTATGATGTAAGGTCACACACTCCATTTTACAGATAAGCATATTAAACTCAGGCCACAGTTCCAGTAGTTCAGGGAGCTGAGGTTCAGACCCAAGTCTCTGTGGCTCCAAAACCTTTTCCTACTTCATCATATCATACAGACGCTTATTAGAACTAGAACACAAAATAGAAAGCTTCCCCTTTTTACTGTTGTATTCTTATGGGCAGAGAGAGGGAATGTCATTCTGTTCCTCCTCAGGTACAGCGATCCTTCTCAACCGTTTTGTGAGGGGCTTGGTGTGAAGTCTTTCTCGTTGGATTTCCCTGATGTAAAGAAGAATGGATGCCCGTTGTTGGTGCTGTTGGTTTGCCAGCATGCACATGTGTTATGGGTTTGTTTTGAAATTGGTCTGACGCACAGTTCTCAGCCGCGGTATTAGAGAGCAAAGAATAACAACTATTTCAATGATAACCGCTGAGTTTATGGAGCATTCTCCACATGCAAGTAGAGTGATAGGTTTCATTACTTAGAAACTCTCAGAAGGTAAGAGCCATTATTGAATTTGTGAATTTAATGTTATTTGACAGCACTCAGAAGAAAGTAAATGCTGCATCAATTCACAGTAAGTATGACAAGAGGCTTTGCAGAGGAACAGAATCCATGATTCACATTTGTACTTACGTTGAACCAATAAAGCCTTGCTTGTCTTGGATGACTGTCTCTATTAAATAATAGCAGAGGATAAAAAACAATAATACATCTGTTTCCCCATAAAGGTGTTAGAGCCAAATATCAACATTACAACGATTGAAATTTCTTTTGAGAGCCAAACTTTTTAAACTTAAACTTCTTCTAACACCACTTCTTCAAAATAGACACTCCCAGGCCGTGTTATTTTTTGGAAGAGCCACACTCAAGGGGCCAAAGAGTTGTAGTTTGCTGACCACGGTGTTAGAGCAAGGGGACTAGTGTGAGGCAATGCCTGAAAGCATGGAGTTCTTCATCTGTAAGCACCTGCCACTTAAGGTTAACTATGATCATTTCCCCCTCCTTGGTGCTGTTAATGCTGAGAATCACCTGTGCCCCAGTTCTCCTGACTAAAGAAAACCTTTCTCCATAGCAACTTCTCTTTAAAGCCAGTGATAATTCTTCAAAAAAAAGAAAAAATATATATGAGTTTTAAGCTTAAAGATAACCTGTAGTCTTAGTAGATTAATAATAAAGTTCATAATTTCAGGGGGGGGGGCGAGAAGCATGTGCAGATCCATATGTGGCAAAATATTCCCAGAATGAATGTTAAGTTTTGTGGAGTTGTTCTACATGTTGATTTAAAATAGACTGCATTCATTTTTATTACAATACTAGAGGCCCAGTGCATGATATTTGTGCATGTGGAGGATTAGAGGGGGGCCCTTAGGCCAGCCTTCTCCCTCTCCAATCTTGGACCCTTCAGGGGATGTCTGAATGCCAATTTAGGCCTGATCCACGCCTAAGCCGGCAGTCAGACACCCTTCTCACAATCCAGGACTGCTGGTTCCTTAACTTGCCTGCCTGATTGCCCCTAACTGCCCCCCACACACACACACACACCAGCCTGATCACCCCTAACCATCTCTGCCTGCCAGCCTGGTCACTCCCAACTGCCCCCTGGTTTCAGCCTTGTTGCCCCCAACTGCCTCCTCTGCCAGTCTGATTGCCCCTAACTGCCCCCCTTGCAGTCCTGATCACTCCCAACTGCCCCCTACCATCCTGGTGGCCACATGCAACTGAGGTTCCATTATCTGGTCTCCCCTCATACCCCCACCCCTTACTGATCTGGTCTCTCCACACAACCTGCTATTTGGTCGTTACTGTGAGGACATCCTGACCAAGTTTCATATTACTCTTGTATTAGTATAGATACACTATAATTTGTATTATCTAGTGGATAAGTAAAATAGAGTATAAGAAACTCAGAGAAAATATTTTAGAAATAAGCTAGGGAAATGCACAAACTCATTGCAGTTGTAAAACATGTCATTTGGGGGTGAGTGGAGGACCATGACTAGCCCACTCTGTGTATTAGTGTATTCTTAGGAGGCTTTCTGATGTTCCACTGACTGACTTCCAGCATATTTTTTGTTGAATTTACTGGGGTGACATTGGCTAATAGCATTTATACTTTTCAAGTGTACAATTCTATAAAACATTATCTACATATTATATTGTGTTTTCACCACCCATAGTCTAATCTCCTTACATCACTATATTTTACCCCCAATATGCTTTTAACCTCCCCAACTTCTTTCCCTCTGGTAACATTCATATGTTGTCTGTGTCTAAGAATTTATTTGTTGATTTTGTATTCTTTGTTTCCTTTTTTGTATCCCACGTATGGATGAAATCACATAGTGCTTTTACTTTTCCATCTGACTTATTTCACTTAGCATCATACTCTTAACATCCATTAACATTGTCACAAATTGCAGTATTTCTTCTCTTCTTATGACTGAATAGTATCTCACTATAATTATGTGCCATGTCTTCTTTATTCAACCTTTCTTCAAAGAACACATAGGCTGTTTCCATGTTTTGGCTACTCTAAATAATGCTGCAGTAAACATATATATTACAAATAGATATTTTCAAATTTAGGGGAAGATCCCCCCAAAAGGGATCACTGAGTCTTGTGATAGCTCTGTTTTTAATTTCTTTTTTTATTATTTTTTATTTTTTAATTAAATCTTTATTATTCAGATTATTACATTTGTTTCTCTTTTTTCCCCTCCATAGTACCCCTCCACCCAGCTCCCACCCCTCCCTCTGCCCTTAGCTACCTCCCATTGATCTCATCCATAGGTGTATGATTTTTGTCCAGTCTCTAACTGTACAGCCTTCACCCCTTTACCCTAAGAATTAACAGTCCACTTCCTTTCTGTGCTCCTGATTCTATTATATTCACCAGTTTATTCTGTTGATCAAATTTTTAATTCACTTGTTGATAGATATGTATTTGTTCATAATTTTTTGGCTTTTACCTCTTTCTTCTTCCTCTTCTAAAAGAGTACCCTTCAGCATTTCATAAACACTGGTTTGGAGTTGATGAACTCCTTTAGCTTTTTCTTATCTGTGAAGCTCTTTATCTGCCCTTCAATTCTGAATGTTAGCTTTGCTGGATAGATTATTCTTGGTTGTAGGTTCTTGCTATTCACCACGTTGAATATTTCTTGCCACTCCCATCTGGCCTGCATCGTTTCTGTTGAGAAATCAGCTGACAGCAATATGGGTGCTCCCTTGTAGGTAATGAACTGTTTTTCTCTTGCTGCTTTTAATATTCTCTCTTTGTCTTTTGCTCTTGGTATTTTGATGATGATGTGTCTTGGTGTGGTCCTCTTTGGATTCCTTTTATGTGGGGTTCTGTGTGCTTCCTGGACTTGTAAGTCTATTTCTTTTATCAGATGTTGGAAGTTTTCAGTCATTATTTCTTTAAATAGGTTTTCAGTATCTTGCTCTCTCTCTTCCTCTGGCACCCCCACAATTCTGATGTTGGCACGCTTAAAGCTGTCCCAGAGTCTCCTTACATTATATTCACATTTTTGGATTCTTTTCTCTTCTTGCTTTTCCAGTTGAGTGTTTTCTGCTACTTTATATTTCAAATTTTTGACTTAATTCTTGCCTTTCTCTAGTCTGCTGTTAGGACTCTGTATATTTTTTATTTCAGTCAGTGTCTCTAGTTGGTCCTTTTTCATCTCCTCTTGGGACTCGCTAAATTTATGCATCATGTCTAGCATCTCTAGTTGGCTCTTTTTGAATCTCTAGTAGGCTTTTTTGCATCTCCTCTTGGCTCTCGCTAAATTTATCCATCTTTCCTAGGATATTCTTGCAAAACCTTATAAGCGTGGTTTTGAACTCTATATCCAATCGTTTTTTTCCCTCCATTTCTTTTGTTTTTGATCCCTTCCCTTGTCTTGGCATTTTCACTATGTTGGGGAAACTTCTGTACTTGCAAAACCACATAAGCCTCTGTTGAGCTGGGGATGGGTGGAGTCTCAGGGCTTAAGGGACCGCCTTGCCTTCCAGTCGGCCCCTCCCTCCACGGCCCCGGAGTCTCACGTGACTGGGTAATCACTGGAGTGGTCCTTGTGCGTCCGCGCCCACAGTGCCTCTAGACTGCTGCCTTTCCAGCTCCCCTGCGCACCAGGACCACACCAGTCTAGGTCTCCAGGGTTTTGCCCGAAACAGCCGCTTAGTGGACTCAGAAGTGGCACAGTTGGGAGGGTCTGTCTCCCGCCCAGTCACAAAAGCCAGCAGCACAATCAGCTATCTGTCCTCCAGGCAGCGCCGTGTGTGTGCACACGACCGACCATGACCAGACCTCCTATCTTTTGCGACTCCCCTAAATTTCCGTACACTTCTCCTTTTTCACAGTCCAAACTCCCCCCGTAAGAGTTTCGGCTGGGTCTGGGGTTTAGTGTCGTAGGATAAGGGGTTCAATGCCGTTGAGAGTCTCCGTTTCCCTCCCGCCAGAGAAAGCCAGCCAGGTACTCGGATACCCGCTCTCTCAGCACGCGTCTCTGTACCTCAACTTTTTGCAACTCCTCTGGGTCTCTGTGAGCCCCTCTCTTTCCTTCTAGTTGTAGAACTTATACTCGGCCTGCTTTCTGTGGTTCTGGATGTTGTCCATTCTGTCTTTTAGTTGTAGTTTTGAAATTGTTGTGCGAGGCAGCAGTGTAGGTGTTTACCTATGCCGCCATCTTGGCTGTTTTCTGTTTTTAATTTCTTGAAGAGCTTTCATACTGTTTTTCATTGTAGCTGAAACCAATTTCTATTCCCACTAGCAGTAGATGAAGGTTTCTTTTTCTCCACATTTTCTTAGCAGCTTTTAGTTCCTGTGTTATTGACAGTAAGCATTCTAAAAGGTATGAGGTGGTATCTCATTGTGAGTTTGATTTGTATTTTACTTGTAGAGAACTTGAGCATTTTTTCATATATCTGATTCATTTGTATGTCTCCTTGTGAAGAGTATCTGCTCAGGTCCTCTGACCATTTTTTAACTTGATTGTTATTTTTTGTTGTAGAGTGGTGTGAAATCTATCTATCTATCTATCTATCTATCTATCATCTATCTATATATGATATTAGCCACTTATCAAAGGTATCCTACCTAATAAAGAGAGAATATGTTAATTGACCATCACACCCTCACAAAGATGGCAGTGCCCATAACCAATAAGGAAGGAATATACTAATTGACTGCTATGCCCTCAAAAGTGGCAGTGCCCACAGCCACAAGATGGTGGCACCCAGTTCCTTCAGCCCTATCAGGATGGCAGGTGTTCCCCATCCCCCTCAGTCCCCCAGTTGCCAGGGCTGGTGTCCTCCAGAGTCCCCCAGCCTCCTCAGTACCCTATTTTCCAGGGCCTGTCTGGCTTCCAGGCCACCCAAGGCCAGCCCAGGCTCAGGTAACCAGGGCCAGCCAAGGCTTGTGCTGCTGCCATTGGCAACAACAGAGGTATGATGGGGTGTCATCTTCCCCTGATTGCTAGGTTGCCTCCCTCCCGTGAAGGCTCCTGGACTGTGAGAGGGGGCAAGCTGGGCTGAGGAACCCTGACTCCAGTGCATAAATTTTCATGCCATAGGCCTCTAGTCATTTATAAGTATCTTCTCCCTGTTAGTTGGTCATCTTTCTGTGTGTTTTGATTGATTGGTTGATTGATTGATTTGAGAGAGAGAGAGGTTTGCTAGGTCTATTGTTCCATTATTCATTGGTTGATTCTTGCATGTGCTCTGAAGAGGGATCAAACTCACCACCTTGGTACTTTGGGACAAGTCTCCAACCAACCGTGCTACTCAGCCAGGGGCCTTTCTGTTTTTGTGATGGTCTTTTTTCCTGAGCAGAAGCTTTTATGTTTGATGCACTCCTATTCATTTGTTGTTGCTTTTACTTCTCTTGCCTTGGAGTCAAGTTTATAAAAGCTTCTCTGAGACCTAGGTCCGTAAGTTTAGTACGTGTGTTTCTTCTACATATTTTAATTTTCAGGTCTTATATTTAGGTCTTTAATCCATTTTGAGTGAATCTTTTTATGTTTACAGTATAATGTCAAATAGCAATCTATTTTAATTCTTTTGCATGTGCCTTTCCATGCTTCTATGTCTGAAAAGTGACAATTTTACTTTCTCATTACCAATTTGGCTATCTTTTATTCCTTCTTCTTGCCTTATTGTTTTGGTTAGGACTTCCAATATTGTGTTGAATAATGGTAGTAAAAGTGGAAATTTTTGTCTAGTTCCTGATCTTAGTGGAAAAGTTTTAAGTTTTTCACTGTAGCTGAGGATCTATCATATAAGTTTTTTTTTTTTTTTTTTGAGGTATTTACCTTCTATACCATTTTCAAGTGTTTTAATTATAAATGGAGGTTGTATTTTGTTAAATGGTTTTTCTACCTCTCTCTCTCTCTCCTTTTTTTTACTTTTTGTATCCTTTATTTTGTTAATATAGTATTGATGTGCATACTTTTTTATCCTTTATTTTGCTAATATGCTATCGATGTGCATATTGTTAACCATTGTTGTGTCCCTGGAAAAACTCACTCTATAGTGATGTATTTTATTTTCATTATATTGTTGTAGTTGATTTGCTAGTATTTTGTTTAAGATTTATGCATCTCTGTTAATCAAAGGTATTGCCCTGTATTTTTCTTTTGCTGTGTTTTCCTCACTAAGTTTTAATATCAGAAAAATGTTGACCTCATAAAATGTGTTAGGAAGTGTTGCCTCTTCTTAAAGTTTTCCGTAGCATTTGAGAAGGATGAGGATTAAGACTTCTTTGAGTGATCAGAAGATTGAAGCTGCCTCGTTTTGGACTTTTCTTTTTGCAGGAGAATTTTGATGACTGCTTCAACTTCTTTACTGATGATCAGTGTATTCTAACTCTCTAGTGCTCAATGTTTTAGTCTAGGGAGGTTACATATTTCTAAGAACTTGTCCATTTTTTCTAGGGTGTCAAATCTCTGACATTTACCCTTCTGTGGTATTTTGGTGTAGTTCTTTTTATTTCTGTGGTATCCTTTGGAAGTTCTCTCCTTTCTGATTAAGCTTATTTGAGTTTTTTCTTTATTCCTTAGTTAATCTATCCATGAAATTAATTTTATTTATTTTTCAAAGAACCAGCTCTATTTTGTTCTCTATTTTGTTTAATACTACTATAAATTTTATTAATTTTTCCTTATACTTCCCTAATTATCCCTTTTGTTGCATCCCACTGCCTACTTACCCCCCTCCCCTTTTTTTAAAGCTAATTCTTATCTCAGGATGTTTTTTCTATTGATTTCTGGAGAGATTGGAAGCGGGAGAGAGGAGAGAGAGAGAGAGAGAGAGAGAGAGAGAGAGAGAGAGAGAGAGAGACTGAGAGAGAGGGGAAAGTAAGACCTATCAATGTGTGAGAGAGAGAGAGAGAGGGAATGGTTGCCTCCTGCAGGTGCAACCCAGGTATGTGCCCTTTCCAGGTATCAAATCCACAACTCTTTGACATGCTGGCCTGTGCTCTAACTTCTGAGGCCTGGACACATCCCTGTCCATTTATGTCTCTTGTTACCTCATTTATCTTGAAATCTATTATCATTTTCCCTTTTTTATTTTGAGTCTGTGTTTGTCTTTGCAGCTGAGATGGATCTCTTGAAGGCTGAAAGTAGCTGAGTTTTGTTTTTTAACTCATCAGCTATTCTATTCCATCCATTCATTTATGTTACAGTGATGATTAATTTATGAGAACCTCTAGACATTTAATCTTTTGTTTTTTGTTAGGTTAGTGTCACCATTTCTAATTTCTGTGTTTGTGTATGTTTCCCTCATTTAGTTCAGTTTGGTTGTATCCTATCTTGGTCTCCCCTATTTCCTCTTTTTTATGCTATGTATCTAAATTCTAGATTTTTGTTTTGTGAATTCCATTAGTATTTTGAAAGATGTTTCATTTACACAAATGAAACCTGTGCAAGCTCAGTCTTTTCTCTTTTCCAATTATAGTTTTTTGTTGTTACAAATTATTTCTTTGTATGCTGTGTGTTTACTTTCAAACTGCAGCATCCATTGTCTTTTTTAAAAATGCTTTTACCTTTATTAACTTTTTTTTTTTAGTGTAAACACCATGTTCTCAACAAGAGTTGCAAGTTCTTCTTTCTGTCTGGTAGTTATCTTATAGTTTTGTATGCTTATATTGGTTTTTTTTTTAGATCAATTTTTTTTATTAATGTATTACATGTATGCATATTTTCCCATTACCCCCTCCATTTCCATGCATGCCCTAAATCCCTAGTCTTGTGTCCATTGGTTATGCTTATATGAATGCATACAAGTCCTTCAGTTGATATGTTATCTACACCACCTGTTCCTAACCTTCCCACTGTATTTTGACAGTCTGTTTGATGCTTTACTACCTCTGTATCTATCTTTTTGTTCATCAGTTTATAATGTTATTTATTATCCACAAATGAGTGAGGTCATGTGGTAATTTTCTTTCATTGACTGCCTTCTTTCTGTTAGCATAATGCTCTCCAGTTCCATACAGGTTGCTGCAAATGATAAGAATTCCTTCTTTTATGGCAGCATAGTATTCCATTCTGTAGATGTACCATATTTTTATGATGCAGTCAACTGCTGACAGGCACACAGGCTGTTTCCAAATCTTAACTAATGTAAATTGTGCGGCTATGACCATAGGGATACATATATCCTTTCTGATTGGTGTTTCTAGTTTCTTAGGGTATATTCCTAGGAGTTTCTAGTTTCTTAGGGTATATTCCTAGGGTCAAATGGGAGTTCCATTTTTAGTTTTTTTTAAATATAATTTATTGATATTTTACAGAGAGGAAGGGAGAGGGATAGATCATTAGAAACATCAATGAGAAAGAGACATCGATCAGCTGCCTCTTGCACGCTCCCCACTGGGGATGTGCCCACAACCAAGGTACATGCCCTTAACCGGAATCAAACCTGGGACCTTTCAGTCTGCAGGCTGACATTGTATCCACTGAGCCAAACCAGTTTCAGCTATTTTTAGTTTTTTGAGGAAACTCCATACTCTTCTCCCCAGTGGCTACACCAGTCTGCATTCCCACCTGCAGTGCACGAGGGTTCCTTTTCCTCTGCATCCTCACCAGCACTTGCCATTTGTTGATTTGTTGATGATTTCCATTCTGACAAATGTGCTATGGTATCACATTGTCATTTTGATTTGCATCTCTCAGATAATTAGTGACTTTGAGCATGTTTTCGTGTTTCTCTTGGCCTTACTTCTTCCAAAAAGATTCTATTTAGGTCTGTTGCCCATTTTTTTTATTGGATCATTTATCTTACTTTATTAAGTTGTATAAGTTGCCTGTAGATGTTGGAGATTAAACCTTTATCAGTAATAGCATTTGCAAATATGTTCTCCCATACAATGGGTTTTCTTGTTGTTTTGTTGATGTTTTCTTTTGCTGTGCAAAAGTTTTATATTTTAATGTAGTCTCATTTGTTTATTTTCTCTTTAGCTTCTATTGTCTTTGGAGCAGTATCAGTGAAAAAATTCCTTCGTCATATGTCTGAGATTTTGCTGCCTGTGGATTCCTCTACTGTTTTTATGGTTTTCCATCTGATATTTAAGTCCTATATCCATTGAGTTAATTTTTGTGTATGGTGTAAGTTGGTGGTCTAGTTTCATTTTTTTCGCATTTTTCTGTCCAATTTTCCCAACACCGTTTATTGAAGAGACTGTCTTGACTCCATTGTATGTTCATGCCTTCTTTGTCAAATATTAATTGAGCATAGTGGTTTGGGTTTATATCTGGATTCTCTATTCTATTCCATTGATCTAGATATCTTTTCTTGTGCCAGTACCAGGCTGTTTTGAGAACAGTTGCTTTGTAGTATAGCTTGAAATCTGGTATTGAGATCCCATCTACTTTGTTATTCTTTCTCAGGATTACTGCAGCTTTTCAGAGTCATTTTAATTTCCAGATGAATCTTTGGAGAGTTCTTTCTAGGTCTATGAAATATGTTGTTGGTATTTTAATGGGGTGTGCATTGAATTTATAGATTGTTTTGGATAATATGGGTATTTTAATGATGTTGATTCTCTCAATCCATGAGCATGGTATGATCTCCCATCTATTTATGTCTTTCTCTATCTTTTTTTTTCAGTATAGTTTTTTGCATATAGGTTTTTATCTCCTTAGTTAACTTTATTCCTAGGTATCTTACTTTTTTGCTGTGATGATAAATTAGATAACTTTTTTTTAGTCTTTCTTTCTGTAAGTTCACTATTGCTGTATAGAAATGCCATAGATTTTTTGGCATTAATTTTGTATCCTGCTATATTGCCAAATTTAATTATTAAGTCTATTCATTTTTTTATTAAGTCTTTTGGGTTTCTTTATGTAAAGTATCATGTCATCTGCAAATAAGGACAGCTTTACTTCTTCTTTTCCACTTTGGATGCCTTTTATTTCTTCTTGTCTTATTGCAATGAATAATATTTCTAGTACTATGTCGAACAGGAGAGGTGAGAGCGGGCATCCCTGTCTTGTTCCTGTTCTTAGGATAAATGGTTTTGTTTTTGGCCATTTAGTATAATGTTATCTGTGGCTTTATCATATATGGCTTTTATGATGTTGAGTATGATCATTTTATTCCCACCATGCTGAGCGTTTTTATCAAAAAAGGGTCTGGATTTTGACAAATGCTTTTTCTGCATCAATTGATATCACTATGTGATTTTTATATCTCAATTTGTGTGTGTGTGATTTATCATGTTTATCAATTTTCAGATATTGTACCATCCTTGTGTTCCCAGGAGAAATCTTACTTGGTTGTGGTGTATGATCTTTCTGTTGTACTGTTGGATCGATTTGCTAGAATTTTGTTGAGGATTTTGGCATCTATGTTCATGAGGGATATTGTGTTGTTTTTATTTGGTTTTGGTATTAGGGTGATACTGGCTTCACAGAAGGTGCTTGGAAGTGTTCCTTCTTGAATGTTTTGGAATAGTCTGAGGAGGAGAGGTTTTAATTTTTCCTTGAATGTATGGTAAAATTCCCCTGTGTAGCCTTCTGGCCTAGGGCTTTTGTTTGCTGGAAGCTTTTTGATGACTACTTCAGTTTATTCCAATTTGGCCTATTGAGATGTTTAGATTATTCCTGATTGAATTTTATAAGGTTATATTTTTCTAAGAATATATCCATATCCCCCAGGTTGTCCAGTTTTTTGGAATAGAGTTGCTCATAGTAATTTTTAATAATCCTTTGTATTTCGGTGGGGTCTGTTTTTATTTCTCCTCTTTCGTTTCAGATTTTGTTTATTTGAATCCTCTCTCTTAGCTTCTTGGTAGCTAGCTAGAGGTTCATTAATCTTGTTTATCCATTCAAAGAACCAGCTCTTGGTTTTGTTGATCTTTTGAATTGTTTCTTTGGTCCCTATGTTATTTATCTACATTCTGATCTTCACTATTTCCTTCCTTCTGCTTACAATGGGCTTTTCTTGTTACTCTCTTTCTATCTCTTTGAATTGTATGGGTAGGTAATTTATTAGCATTCTTTTCTTTCTTTTTTTTTTGCAGTAGTCTTGTAGAGCTATGAACTTTCCTCTCTATACTGCTTTCACTGTGTCCCATAGATTTTGGATTGTTGTGTTTTCATTGTCATTTGTTACCATAATGTCATAATGTTTTCTATTCCTTTCTTGATCTCTCTGGTTACCCAGTCATTGTTTAATAGCAACTGTTTAGTCTCCATGTGTTTGATTTCTTTGGATTGTTTTTATTGTAGTTAATTTCCAGTTTCATGCCACAGTGATCTGAAAAGATGCTTGATATGATTTCTATCTTCTTGAATTTAAAGAGACT
Source organism: Lasiurus borealis (assembly GCA_004026805.1). NCBI lineage: Eukaryota > Metazoa > Chordata > Mammalia > Chiroptera > Vespertilionidae > Lasiurus > Lasiurus borealis. The sequence goes on along the minus strand of PVJN01001172.1, from coordinate 125,273 downwards.
TTGCCTATGACACAACATGTGGTCTATGTTTGAAAACGGCCCATGTGCACTAGAGAATAATGTATATTCTTTGGCTTTGGGGTCAAATGCTCTGAATATGTAAATTAATTCCATCTGGTCTAGTGAATCTTTAGGCTTGATGATTCTTTGCTGACTATTGTTGAGAGGATTTGTATTAAAGTTTCTTACTATAATTTTATTGCTGTCAGTCTCTCCCTTTATATACTGCAGGAGGTTTTGTTGTTTTTTTATGTATTTAGGTGCTCCTGTATTGGGTGTGTATATGCTTACAAGAGTTATTTCTTTTTGTTGGATCGCTCCCTTTGGTATTATGAAGTGGCCTTCCTTATATCTTGTTATGTCCTTCACTTTGAAATCTAATTTGTCAGATATATGTATTGCTACCCAAGCATTTTTGATTTTTTTTAAATTCCCATTTGCCTGAAAAACCATTTTCCATCTACTCACCCTCAGTTAGTGTGCATTTTTGTTTTGTTTTGTTTTGTTTGTTTGTTTTCCTGAGGTGGATTTCTTGTAGACAACAGATATATGAGTCATGTTTTCTTATATAATCTGTTACCCTATGTCTTTTGATTGGGACATTTAATCCATTTACATTTAAAATTATTATTGATAGGTACTAATTTGTTGCTATTTTTATTCTTTGACCCTATGTTCTTTCTTTACTTCCTATTTCTTTCTTTCTTTTGTTCTTTCTTTTTTTTTTCAGCAGACCCTTTAACATTTCTTGCATTGCTGGTTTGGTGATACTAAATTTCCTTTTTGTCTGTGAAGCTCCTGATTTCATCATCGATTTTCATTGATAGCCTTGCTGGGTACAGTATTTTTGGATTCAGACTCTTCATTTGCATGACTTGTATATTTCATTCCATTCCCTTCTGGCCTGATGAGTTCCCTTTGAGAAATCAGTTGCTAGTCTGATGAGAGTTCCTTTGTAGGTAACTTTTTGTCTTTCTCTGGCCACATTTAAGATTCTTATTCTGTCAGTGGTATTTGCCAATTTAATTATAATGTGCCTTGGTTTCGATCTTCTGTGGTTCATTTTGATTGGGACTCTGTGAGCTCTTGTATTTGTGTAGGTTTTTTTTCTGTTCTATATCAGAAGTTTTCTGTCATAATTTCTTCAAACAGATTTCCTATTCCTTGCTCAGTTTCTTGTCCTTCTGGATCCCCTATTATGCAGATATTGTTTTGTTTTGTGTTATCCCAAATTTATCTTAGGCTCTCCTCCTGCTTTCTATTTTTTTTTTTTTTTAGAAGCTGCTGTACTTGAGCATTTTTCCTACCTTATCTTCTAGCTCACTGATGCGGTCCTCTGCTTCTTCTAGTCTACCCTTGATGCTTTCTATTTAGTTCTTTACAGCAGAAATGCCATATTTCATTTCCTCTTGGTTCTTACTCATATTGTCAATTTGTCTTCAATTCTTTTCAGCCACCTTATGACCAGTTCTCTAAATTTTTTCTTTTGCAGGTTTATTGCCTCCATTTCATTTACTTCCTTTTCTGGTGATGCCTGCTTTTCTTTCATATGCAGGCTGTTTCTTTGTCTGCCCAAGGTCTCTCTCTTCACTGGGTGTCTGGTTATGTAGTTCTCTATCTCCTTTTTTTCGCTGGGACAAGAGACCTCATCTTATTCCACGGGAAATCTGACCTTTCAGTGTGGCATGTAGAGCTCCTCTGAATCCCAGTATATGTGCCAATTGGGGACCGGTGTTCTCAGGCTCACAACTGTTTGAGTGCCTCAACTTTAGAATTTCAGGCTTTTGTACACATCCATTTTCCCCTTCAAGATGGTGCAGTGTCTGCATCAGAGCTGGTGCCTCCAGGAGAAAAAACCCAGCAGTGGGACTGCCAGGTCAGGGGAGCCCTGCCCAGCAGTCCCCCACCTTCTTCTGGAGGATAACTCTCCCTTAACCACCAAAAAACACTCCCAGTGAGACCCTCAGCAGTTTTCTCTGTCTGCTCAGGGAGAAGGCTCAGGACACATCCATCTATTCTGTGCCATTTTTCTGATCCAAGAAATTTCTTTAGGTATACCTTGACTATGGGAACCTTCTCTACTGCCTGCATCCTTTTATTTTGTTTCAACACAGGGCTTGTGGTGGTAAATTTTGTCATATTTTGTTTGCATGGGAAATAAAATAAACCTTTATTCTCCTTCAGATTTAGAGCATAATTTGTCTGGATATATTATTCTTGGCTGGTGATTTCTTTCTTTCGACATTTTGAGTATTTGATTCCACTTTCTACTAGCTTGTAGGGTTTGGCTAAAATGTTCAATGATCTTTTTAATGAGGTTATCTGTATAAGTTACTGTCTTCTTTTTCCCTAGCTTTATTGTAAATCAATTGTAGCTTTTGACAGCTTTAATATAACATGTTTTGAAGATTGCCTTTTTAGATTGATATAATTAGATGTGCTATTAGCTTTCCAGATTCAAAGGCCTATTTCTTTCCATAGGTTTTGTAAGTTTACATTCATATTTGTTTAAATAAATCCTCTGTTGTGTTTTCCTTTCCCCTCTTTTTTTATATCCCATTATTATTATATTTACCTTTCTATTGGAGTTCTAATAGCCTTGCTTCATTTTTATACTCTTGATTCTCTTTCTTGTTCTACCTGAGTCATTTCTAAATTTCTATTTTCAGTATCACTAATTATTTCTTCCATCAGGTCTGCTATCTTTCCTAAGCTCTTTAGTTCATTCTTGATCTCCTCTACTGAGTTCTTTAGTTTCATAATTTTTATTTGGGTTCTTCCTCTTTAGTTTCAGTCTCTTTGGGAAAGTACTTCTTTTGTTCATTGATTTTATGTCTGAGTTTGTTGAACAGTTTTCCTGAGTTTCCTGGTATCTCTCAGTTCTTTTTCATAAGTGAAATCTAGAATTTTCTGTCATTTAAGTCATAAGCATTCATGTCTTTACATTTATTTTCTCGAGATTTTTATTTTATTTTATTTTTTAATCCCTTGTTTTGGTTATTCATTGTGTTTGATGCAAAATTTCTCTTCCTAGGCATTTGTAAGAATGAAAGTGTTTTGTTCTAAGTATTGGAATTAACCTTTAGGCAAGTTGATAAGGCTCAGGGTCTTTCGTTTGTTTTTCAGTAGGTACTAATGTGCAAGTTTCTGTTTTCTATTTCCCGCACTGCTGGGGCTTCCAGGGTCTCTATCTGGCAATGTTGCTTTATAAAAAATGCCTTGTGTTTCCAAAGGAGATGTGTGTCCTTTTACTACCTGGTCACTTTGCTCCCAGTGCAACAAATTCTGGTGGGATGTAGTGGCTACAGTTCTCCTGGCTTGTAGAATCCTGGTGCCACCTTCACGCCAACAGATGCTTCCAGCCACACTACTCCTTCTGAGATGTCTTCCCTGGATCTGTCAGGCTCTTCAAAGACAGGTGGAAAAATATATGGGTGTAGAAGGCTGCTTTATGTATCTTCTGGTCTGTTCTGTCCAGTGGATTCAACCACAACAAGTACAGATCACTTACACTGGTACTTGTGACCTGTGGAGTAAGGATTTCATATCCCCAGCATAATTGGATATGTGGCTTGCTTTGTCAGTGATGGGGGTTTGTGGGATTTTGCCAACCTTCGAACTATTTAATTGTTCATGCCCTTGGGCTCTGACTCAGTGTGTACCAGCCACCCCAGACCAATTGTTACTTCTGCTACTCTGTTCGGGTCTGCCTCGTGGAGACTGCATCCCAACCCTTCACTGCCATCAAGTCCAGTAGGCTGCCAAGAGTGCCAGACTGCATCTTTGGATTTGTGCCTGTCCTACCCCTATCCTATTGCCCCTGATTGTCCTGTATGCTCACCTTCAGATGTTTTAATGCACAGAGCCCTCAGATATGTTTGCATATTGAACAGGAAATCCTTTGTGAGTTACAATTTTCCAACTTGGTGTGAAGGATTTCCTTTGTGGAATGTATGCAGGTTTCTAGTTCAAATATGTAACATGTGCTTATAAAGATTTTTTTAAATAAAGGTAATAATAATCTTGGTAAATACTCAAATACAAAGATGAATTGTACTTATCTAATGTGATGGTTAATTTTATGTCAATTTGATTGGCCTCAAGGTGCCAGGGCATTTGGTAAAACATTCTTCTGGATGTGTCTGGGAAGGTGTTTCTGGACAAGATTAACATTGAAATAATTATCTTTCCCAATGAAAATGGGCCTCAACCAATCAATTAAAACCCTGAGTAGAATAAAAGCCTGGAAAAAAAAAAAAAAGGAGCTCTGCTGTTGGACTCCCTTGATTTGAAAAATCAGTCTTTTGCTATTTTTGAACTCTCACTGAAATGTTGGCTGCTGTTTTGCTGCGTTTCCAGCCTGCAGGCAATCAGACCAAGCCTTCACCATTAGCTCACCTGGCTCTTCTGCTCAGTAACTGCAAGTTTCAGTTTCCATCATCCTTATAATCCCATTTAATAAAAGGCTAAAATGAAAATTGTCTCTTTGGGAGTTTGACCAACTGGGAGTTCAACTGCTTACTATGATGTGCACTGACCACAAGAGGGTGGCAGGAGATGAAGGAAGACCTCAGCTGGCAGCCATCAGCTGGGGAAGGAAGGCCCAAGCCACCAGCTGTCAATTAGGGAAAGGAAGGTCTAGATCTGCCCATACACGAACCAAGTCTCTAATAAATAAATGAATAAATAGCTATTTACAAATTGTATAGTTATACATACACATATATATTTATTGGGTAAATCCTATGTAATAAAAGCCTAATGTGCTAAGTGCCTGGTCATTCGGTCATCTGTTCAGTCAAAGTGTAATATGCTTGTGGCTGGAAAGCACAGTGGCAGTGGCAGGAGCCTCTCCCACCTCTGCAGCAGCACTAAGGATGTCTAACTGCTGGCCTAAGCTATCAGTCAGACATTCATCCCCAAGGGCTCCCAGATTGCAAGAGGACACAGGCAAGGCTGAGGGATGCCCCCTGAGTACACAAATTTCATGAACTGGGTTTCTAGTATTAATATATATTTATGTTACTGTTATGCATAAGTATTTTGTTATATGCTTTTTACTTGTTCAAATATTGAGAAACTTGTGTTCTTTGCCCTTCAGCACCTCCTCCTCCATGCCATGCTCTTCATGGTGGCAAAGGGAAGTGCCAGCATTCTGATGTCCCTAGCACTTCTTTAATTCAAGCAGAGGCAGAGGCAGAGCCAGAGGCAGAGATGGAGATGTCCCTTGGATTACAGGTTACCAGAACTAGCACATAGTACCTTATTAGAAAGTGGCAGGCTCTTTGGATAAAAGTCTCATGATTTCCTATTATCTTTCAAAAATTCCTATTGCAAATTCTATTAACCAAAATGGAAGAGCTTGACTTTATCAACACTACCAAGGAGTCCTGAAAATACATCGCACTTGAGTAACCAAAACACAGCAGCTTAAATTACAGAGCTGCTGTCATCAAATTTAATTAATTGAGTGACTATCAGGTTTTTCTGAATGCCACCTAATTGAAAGAAAACTAAGATAATCAGTTTAACAAATAGCAGACCTTTTAAAGTCAGCAAGAGTGAGGTAAAACCTGTGTAAATTACATTCAATAAATCTAGCTTTAAAATGATATATCAAAGAAATATTTACCAGTATGCTGGTGCTTCCCTTTGTTGGCAAAATTTTGATTTTACAGAGCATGTGTCCAGATGAAAACACCAATTGGAAAATGTTGGAAAAAGCATTAACTTATGAGAAATTCATAAAACGGATCAAGTCAGACATGATGCATAAAAGGAGGTGGAAGTTTTTCTTTCCAAATTTAAACTGGAAGAGAAATACGACAGGGGTGATGCCTTTTGCAATCTGGAATTGTGGAAAATAAAGAACAATATAAACTGATGAACAAAAGGATATATAAAGAGACAGTAAACCTTCAAACAGACTGTGAAATTACAGCAGGAAGATTAAAATTAGGAGAGGTAGATAAGAGATCAATCAAAGGACTTGTATGCATGCATATAAGCATAACCAATGAACATAGACACTGGAGGGTTGGGGTATGCCTGGGAGGGAAGGGGAGCAATAGGGAGATATGTATAAAAATTAATAAAAATAAATAAAAAGATGCCTTTGAGCAGGCCAGCACACACTTTTTCAGAATGTTTCAGCAGTGACCTGTCTCTGTCTGAGGTGATTCATCAAGGAAGGCACAGATAGAGGTGATGGCTGCCACTGACACCCTAATGATGAGGAGATGTATAAGAGAAATCACTAGATTCTGTGCTGACTACTGCTTTCTTTTCTTTATCTAGCACATCCAAAAAAAATCATTCTGTTCTACCAGCCAATTATTCTCCCCATCGGGAAATGCTTGGCACTGTTTATAACCTTTCTCCTGTCTCTAATAATCCAATGTTCCCCTGACACTGCCATCCAGAAGACCTCAGTAAAAATTCAAAAATAAAGGACCTAATTTTGAAAAATAAGTATGTCTACATAATTGCTTTGTTTCTGTGGACATCCCTATGTGGATTAATGTACATGTGGATTCACTTAAAATATGTATTTGTGTTTAAGTATATACAGGTATTTATCACACACATTAACATGTCATATATTTTGCAAACTACATAAGATAAAAATCACATCATATGTTATATACAAAGGTCAGCACAATGAATGAAGAGACTATATGGACTCCTATGTTCATAACAGCACAATTTACTATAGCTAAGATTTAGAAACAGCCTAAATGCCCATCATCAGATGAATGGATTAAAAACTGTGGTACATCTTCAAAATGGAATGCTATGCTGCTCTAAAAAAGAAGGAACTCTTATCATTTGCAACAGCATGGATGGAACTGGAAAACATTATGCTAAGTGAAATAAGCCAGTCAGAGAAAGATAAATACCAAATTATCTCACTCATTTGTGGAATATAATGAACAACATAAACTGATGAACAGAAACAGATCCAGAGACAGAGAAGCATTGATTGGACCATCAAACTTCAGAGGGAAGTTAGAGGATGGTGGGTGAAAGGGGGAAGATCAACCAAAGGACTTGTATGCATGCATAGAAACATAGCCAATGGACACATAAACGATGGCGATGAGGGCATGAATAGGGGAAGGTGAAGGGCTAAGGACACATTGTAATACCTTAGTCAATTAAAAAGAAAGTAAGGACTAAGTCATAAGATGTTAGAAGTAAAGCAGATTAAGAACATGTATTTGGAGAGTCACAGTTCTTGATTCCATTCTTAGTATAACATTTACTAGTGATCAAATCTCAGGCATGTTTTGGAAAGGTGGATAAGATTTGTAGAGTCATCTCTTTCAAGTTTATGTCAAAGTATGTCATTTAGAAGAACTAGAGTTCCTAGGTAGTGCTGGCATTGGGTACCTGAACAGTGATAAAATCTTGCCATTTAGTATTAGTCACTGCTTTCTGTAAGTGGCAGACCCATGCTGGAAACCACAAAGGGATCTAGTAGGCCACAGAGAAACACAACTACCCTCAGAGATCAGAAGAAATATCTGATTGCAGAAGCAACCAAATAACTGGAAAGGTTTTTCATTATTTCATTGTGCTATCCACAAAACCTGAGGTTAACTTTTGACTAATTAGTAGTATGTTAAAGAAGTGCATGGATCACCAGACTCCATATGTGACCAGATCCATGTCATGATTGGGCTTCCTCTTTTTAGTAACATCTTTTCCATGAAGAAATGTTTTTCTTCTAGTTAGAATTATAACTTATTTTTATTTTTAAAGAAATGTTACAAATTTATTTACTTTAGTTAAGATACATAAACCTTAAAATTTATTTATTGATTATTATTATTTTTAATTTAATAATTGTTTATTGTTCAGATTATTACAATTGTTCCTCTCCACCCCCCCACTCCTCTCCACCCGGTTCCCACCCGTCCCTCTGCCTTTATCTTACCTTTTCATTGTCCTCATCAATAGGTGTACATTTTTTGTCCAGTCCTTCCTGCACTAACCTTACCCCTTTCCTTCTTAGAATTGTCAATCCACACCCTTTCTATGCCTCTGATTCTATTATATTCACAAGTCTATTCTGTTCATTATATTTTTAATTCACTTGATTTTTAGATTCACTTGTTGATAGATATGTATTTGTTGTTCATAATTGTTATCTTTACCTTTTTTTCTTCCTCTTCTTAAAGAGTACCTTTCAGCATTTCATATAATAATGGTTTGGTGTTGATGAACTCCTTTAGCTTTTTCTTATCTGTGAAGCTCTTTATCTAACCTTCAATTCTGAATGATAGCTTTGCTGGATAGAGTATCTTGGTTGTAGGTTCTTGCTATTCATCATGTTGAATATTTCTTGCCACTCCTGTCTGGCCTGCATCGTTTCTGTTGAGAAATCAACTGACAATCATATGAATGCTCCCTCGTAGGTAATGAACTGTTTTTGTGTTGCTGCTTTTAATATTCTCTCTTAGTCCTTTGCTCTTTGTATTTTAATTATGATGTGTCTTGGTGTGGTCCTCCTTGGATTCCTTTTGTTTGGAGTTCTGTTCTCTTCCTGGATTTATAAGTCTATTTCTTTCACCAAGTGGGGAAAGTTTTCAGTCATTATTTCTTCAAGTAGGTTTTCAGTATCTTGCTCTCTCTATTCTTCTGGCACCACTTGAAGTTGCCCCAGATGCTCTTTATACTATTTTCAAATTTTGGGATTATTTTTTCCTTTTGCTTTTTCAGTTGAGTGTTTTGTACTTCTTTGTATTTCAAATATATGACCTGATTATTCTGTTCCACTAGTCTGCAGTTAGGTCTCTATATAATGTTTGTTTGTTTGTTTGTTTGTTTGCTTGTTTTATTTCAGTCAGTGTATGTTTAATTTCTAGTTGGTCCCTTTTCATATCCTCGAGGGTCTCACTAAATTTATCAAACTTTTCTAGGAAATTCTTGAAAAACCTTATAACTGTGCTTTTGAACTCTATATCCAGTCATTTGTTTTCCTCCATATCTTACATTTGTGATCTGTTTCTTTGTCTTCACCTTTTCACTGCTTCCCTGAGTTGGTAGAGTAACTTTGTTTGCTAGGTATCCTAAATTGCCCCGTAGTTCTGGCTCCCTAGTTACCTGAAGTGGAAACTCTTGGTGCACCCCTTTGTGGACTGTGTGTACAGTCTTGTTGTAGTTAAGTCTTAATTGTTGTTGGTATCACTGTGGGGAATTGACCTCCAGGCCGATTGGCTGTGAGGATCAGCTGTGTCTACTCCAGAAGAACTTCTGTGCTGGAGAAGTTCTTATAAAACAAGTCTTGCAAAATTGCAAAAGCCTCTGTGCTTGGTTTAGATGGGGTGGAGTCTCAGAACTGATTAGACAGCCTTGGCTTCCCATCACCCCTGCCCTATGAGGACCCTGGGTTTCAGTGATCCTCAGTAATCACTGCACTCTTCTCTGCACATACTCACATGCACACTTCCATACCTCTGCCTTTTGTGGCTCCCCTCAGTTTCCATGCACTCCTCCCTTTTTACAACAGTCAAGACTCCCCCCATCTGAGTCTTGCCCAGAAATGAGGTTCAGTGCAGTTGGGAGTTTCCATCTCCCTCCCACTAGAGGAAGCTATCTAGACCCTCAGCCCTCCATTGTCTCCATGTGTGTGTCTCCGTACCTCAGTTTTCTGCAGCTCTTCTGAGTCTCTGTGAACCTCTCCTATTCCTTCTAGTTGTAGAATTTCCACTCAGCCAGCTTTCCTGTGGTTCTGGATGATGTCCATTCTTTCTTTTAGCTGTAGTTTTGAAATTGTTGGGCGAGGCAACAGTTTAGGTATTCAACTATGCCTTCATCTTGTTTTCTCTCTCAAACCTTAATATTTAGATATATGAAGTTTATAATATATAATAGTATCCTATATAATAAAGAGGAAATATACAAATTGATCATCACACCCTCACAAGGTGGCTGTCTATGACCAGGTTGGCAGGGGTAAGTGAGGGACAACCAAAGAACTGAACAAGCATGCTGCATAGAGTGGCCAGGCTGGCAGGGAGGATTAGTAAAAGAGACATAATGATTGAACAAACAGGCTGCTTGGGGCAAACAGGCCAGCGCAGGGGCTGTGAGGGACAACCAGTTTGGCACAGAGGGGATGGGCATTTGGGTTTCCAGGCTTGCAGGGGGCATTTAAGTATGACCAGGCCAGCAAAGGCGGATAGTAAAAGGCGACAAGGCTTGTGAGGGGGACAGTTAGAAGCAACCACTCCAGTGCGGGGAGGGGGCAGTTGTAGATAAGCAAGCCAGCAGAGGGAGGCAGTTGGGAGTGACCAGGGTGAAAAGGGGTAGTTAGGGGCAATCAGGCAGGCAGGCAGGTGAGCAATTAAGAGCCAGTGGTCCAGAATTGTGATATGGATATCTCACTATTTGTTTAGGTCCAATTCTGGGATTGGGCCTAAACTGACAATTGGACATTCCCTGATGGGTCCCAGATTTGAGAGGATGCAGGTTGGGCTGAATATTTTATAACAGTATGTATATATTCTATTACATGTGTGACTCAGTGCACTGGGCCTCTAGTCTGTACATATAAAAGCAAAAGCGACCATTACAACCTAATGCCAGAATTACCGGTAGAACAGTTTTCATGACATACACTAACCAAAAGGGGCAGACACTCAATACAGGAGCTGGCCCCTGATGATCAGTGAACTCCTATAGCCAAGCTTCCATTGTCCTTCCCCCTGGGCTATGATGAGGGGGAGAAGCAGGCCATCCCCCCATTGTCCCTCCCCCAAGCCTGCCAGCCCCCTGATTGTCCTCAATCCCTGGCCAGACCAAGGGATCCCATCTGTGCACAAATTTGTGCACCAGTCTTCTAGTCATCCCTTTAGCTTCATATGTTCTATTCTAACCTCTTTACTTTTATCCATTATGCTTACTGCAGAGAATTCAAATACACTGGGGCTTCCTTTAGCTTAAATCTCTAGATGCTCCTAGCTACGGAAAATGAAAATACTACCTAACAAAATTCTTGAGCTAAAGCACTGCTTAGAGGGAAAACAATGACAATGAACTATTGTAATATAAGATAAGACAATTTAAAATATCTGTCCTGGATGGTGTGGTTCAGTGTTTAGAGCATGGACCTATGCACCCAAAGGTCAAGAGTGTGATTTCTGGTCAAGAGCAAATACCTGAGTTGCAAGTTTGATGCCTGACCCTGGACAGGACACATGCAGGAAACATCCAATCGATGTGTCTCTCTCACATTTCTCTCTCTCTCTCTCTCTCTCTCTCTCTCTCTCTCCTTTCCTTTCCTTTCCTTCTGTCTACTCTCTTAAAAAATCAATAGGAAAAATTCAGGTGAGGATTATCAAAAAAATAAAACCTATGCCTTTATGCTATAAGACAAGAGAAATAAGATCAAATTAAACTCTTGGCTAAGTGACTGTCTGACTGTTTGACCATCTGGTACATATGATGCGCACTGACCACCAGGGGGAAAATGCTCAATGCAAGAGCTGCCAAGCTATGGCAACTTGGTAGCAGCAGTTCTTGAGTGACACAACCCGGAACCAGAGAGGAGAGAGCCCGATTCCTTGTGAGTCCTATGATTCCACCTTCTGCCATGGCTTATGGTGCTGCTGCGGTACTGTCAGCCCTGAATCTGGTTTACTGCATACTTGCATTTGTGTTCCACACCCTGTATGACAGCAACCTTGCAGAGTGTCCTCTCACACTCCAGGACACATATCTATCTATATATATAAAAGGCTGGCTGGCCGCACATCTGACACTTTTATTAATTTTCATTCATCTCTGACACTTCTATTATAAAGAAAGGGCGGTAGCAATATTAAAAACTAGAGGCCTGCTGCACAAAAATTTGATGGGAGTTCCTCAGCCCAGCCTGTACCCTCTCTAATCTGTGATCTCTCTCCCAATTCAGGACTGCTGGCTCCTAACTGCTCACTTGCCTGCCTGCCTGATCACCCATAATGGCCTCTGCCTGACTGACAGAAGCACCTAACTGCGCTCCCTTGCTGACCTGATCACCCTTAGCCATTGTCCCCTGTCAGTTAGATCATCCCTAACTGCTCTCCCCTGCCAGCCTGACCACCCTAACTGCCTCTGCCTTGGCCCCATCCACCATGGCTTTGACTGGAAAGATGTCCAGACGATTTCTAATCTATCTGGTCTAGTTAGCATAGCACTCTTTTATTAGTATAGATATTTATTTTAATTAATTTTCTTTCAATGTACATGAATCCGTGCACCAGGCCACTAGCTGTTTAATACAGATAAGACCAGAAATAAATGAAATTCAAAAGAAAACAATGCTTAAAGATAAATTATACAAAGAATTAGCTCTTTGAAAGAACCAATAAAATACGTGTATTTCTATCAAGATTGACGAAGAAAAAAGGTAAAAAACACAAATTTCAAATATCAGGGAGAAAAGGAAATATATCACTATTGACCCCACAGAAATTCAAAAGGTAAGAATTCAATAAAATAAAACAAATCTTTAAAATACACTCTTTAAGAGAACTTGCTCAAGAACATACAGGTCATCTCAATTATTGCATAGTTATTTTAAAAAATTGAATTTGTAGCCTGGTCAATGTGGTTCAGTGGCTGAGCATTGACCTATGAACCATAAGATCACAGTTTGATTCCTGCTCAGGACATGTGCTGGTTTTGAGCTCTACGAGGGTGAGTGCAGGACACAACCCATCAATGATTCTCTCTCATCATTGACATTTCTACCTCTCTCTAACCCTTCCTCTCTGAAATCAATGAAAAAATATTTTTAAGAGGACATAACCCTGATAAACATATATGCAGCCACTACAGAAGCACCTAAATACATAAAAAATTCTGGAGGACTTTAAGAGAGAGATCAACAGCAATAGTCATAGTAGGGAACTTTTTTAAAAATATATTTCACTGATATTTTACAGAGAGGAAGGGAGAGGGATAGAAAGTTATAAACATCGATGAGAAACATTGATCAGCTGCTTCCTGCCTGCCCCCTACTGGGGATGTGCCCACAACCAAGGCACATGCCCTTGACCAGAATAGAACCTGAAACCCTTCAGTCTGCAGACCAATGCTCTATCCACTGAGCCAAAGCGGTTTTGGCCATAGTAGGAACTTTAAGATCTTGTTAACTTCATGAGATATAGATCGTCCAGGGAGGAAAAAAAAACACATTAACAAGGCAACAAAGATGCTAAATGACACATTGGACCAGATGGATTTAATTGACATTGATAGAACATTTCACCTCAAATCTGCAGAATATACATTCCTCTCAAGTGAACATGGGTCATTCTCAAAGGCAGACCACATGTTAGAACAAATTGTTTTTCCTTTTGGGTTCTCTGATTGAATGATTTTTTTCTACCTTTTCTCCTCTTTCACTGATCCAATCTTCAGCCTTCCCTAATCTGCTGTGTATTCTTTCCACTGTGCTCTTTATTAGTGCTACGCCATTCTTCATAGTTGCTATATGTTTTCTCAAGCTATTGAGCATCTTAGCCATCATTATTCTGAACTCTGTATTTGATAAATTTCTTGTCTCAATTTTGTTCAGCTCTTCTGGAGAATTCCCTCATTCTTTCATTCGGGGCTTGTTTATTTTTTTTTCCCCATTTTGGCTGCTTGTTTGGGTTTGTGTCTGCTATGATTAGGTAGATCTACTATGATTCCCAATCTCTAGTGCAAGACAGTCTCATATGCTGTTTGTGACTGGCCTTAGGTACCCTCTTTGGAACTATCAGCAAACCAGAGCTTGTGGCTCTCTCTGATGTGGCTGGGTCCTTTTGCAAAGGACAAAGATGGTCATCAAGTTCTGCTTCTCCTACCCTAGGCTCCTAATTAATTCAGGGAAAGATTCAAAACCTCCAGAGACCCTCCTCTGCAAGTAGTCTGACTGTATTCAGAAATGATTAGCCTTGGGTTATAGACTTCAGGGTGGATAGAGAGGTTTTCCAACAGGGTGGTGCAAATGCTGCACCCCGAGGCAAAAACCACTTAGGTGGTAATGGTCTGCCTGTGAACGATGTCCTCTGAAGTCTGAGGGGTAACGGCTCAGCACAGGAAACTGGGGTGTCCACCTACAAGGTCTAACCCCAGAGCCCACAACTCTGGCTTTTGCACACACAGTGAGTGGATGCACCCTTAAATAGGGTTATGCATTTTGATCTGTCTCTCCCTGGAAGACAGCAATCATGCTCCTTTGCACAGCCTGATGTTCTGTGAGCAGGGACACTCTTCTCAGATATGGTGCTCTTGCTCCAGACATGGCCGGCATATTTGTCTTGCTCCTCTTCTTACAGTAAATGGTTTTAGTTTTTGCCTAGTGAGTATGATGTTGACTGTAGATTTGTCATATGTGGTCTTTATTATATTCAGGTATGATCCCTCTATTACCACTTTGATGAGATTTTTTTAAAATAAAAGATGGATGTTGGATTTTATGGAATGCTTTTTCTGCATCTATTGATATGATCATGTGATTTTTGTGTTCCCAGTTATTCATGTGATATATAATGTTAATTGATTTGTGAATATTGTGACAGCTTTGTATCCCTGGAATAAATCCCACTTGGTCATGGATCTTATTTGCTAATATTTTGTGGAGGATTGTAGCATCTATGTTCATTGGGAATAATGGCCTGAAATTATTTTTCTTTGCAGTATCTTTATCTGTTTTTTGAATTAAAATAATGCTGGCCTTAAGAAAGAAGCAATTGGAAGTCTTCCTTCTTCTTGGATTTATTTTTTTAATATTTTGAGTAGAATAGGTATTGGTTCTTCTTAAAATATTTGTTATACTCCCCTGTGAAACCATTTGGACTAGGATTTTTGTTTGCTGTGAGTTTTTTGATTAGTGATTTCATTAATTTTAATGGTCCCATTCAGGTTTTCTAATTCCTCCTGATTCAATTTTGGAAGATTGAATTTTTCTAGGAATTTGTACATTTCAATATCACTGTTCAGCTTGTGGGCATATAGTTGTTCATAATATTTTCTTACATCCTTAGTATTTCTGTGGTGTCAGTTGTGACTTCACTGCATTCACTTTTTATTTTATTGATTGGGGTCCTCTCTTTTCTTGATGAGTCAGGCTAAGAGTTCATCAATTTTGTTTATCTTATCAAAGAACCAGTTCTTCTCTTTAATTGACTGGCTTATTTCACTAAGCATAAGGCTCTCCAGTTCCATCCAGGTTACTGCAAATAGTAAGAGTTCCTTCTTTTTAATGGCAGCATAGAATTTCATTGTGTAGATGTACCACGGTTTTCTGATCCAATAATCTGCTGACAGGCACCTAAGCTGTTTCCAAATTGTAGCTATTGTAAATTGTGCTGCTATGAACACAGGGGTGCATAAATCCTTTCTGATTGGTGTTTGTAATTTCGTAGGATAAATTCCGAAGAGTGGGATAGCTGGGTCAAATGGGAGATACATTTTTACTTTTTTAAAAAAACTCCATACTGTTCTCCACAGTGGCTGCACCGATCTGCATTCCCACCAACAGTGAACAAGGGTTCCTTTTTCTCCGCATCATCGCCAACACTTGTCCTTTGTTGATTTGTTGATGATTGCCATTCTGAGAGGTGTAAGATGGTATTGCATTGTCATTTTGATTTGCATCTCTCAGATAATTAGTGACTAGGAACATGTTTTCATGCTTCTCTTGGCCATCCTTCTGTCATCTTTCAAAAGGTTCTATTTAGGTCCTTTGCCCATTTTTTATTGGATTGTTTATCTTCCTTTTATTAAGTTGTATAAGTTGGCTGTAGATGTTGGAGATTAAACCTTTATCAGTGATAACATTTGCAAATATGTTTTCCCATACAGTGGTCTTTCCTGTTGTTTTGTTGATGGTTTCTTTTGCTGTACAAAAGCTTTTTATTTTGATGTAGTCCCATTTGTTTATTTTTTTCTTTTGCTTCCATTGCCTTTGGAGCAGTATCAATGAAGAAGTTCTTTTGGCATATATCTGAGATTGTGCTGCATCTGGATTCTTCTAGTATTTTTATGGTTTCTCTTCTAATGTATAAGTCCTGATTTCATTTTGAGTTTATTTTTGTATTTGGTGTAAGTTGGTGGTCCAGTTTCAATTTTTTGCATGTATCTGTCCAATTTTCCAAACACCATTTGTTGAAGAGGCTATCTTGACTCCATTGTATGTTCATGCCTCCTTTGTCAAATATTAGTTGAGCATAGTGGTTTGGGTGGATATCTGGGTTCTCTATTCTATTCCATTGGCCTATGTGTCTGTTCTAGTGCCAGTACCAGGCTGTTTTGAGAACAGTTACTTTGTAATATAGCTTGAAATCTGGTATTGAGATCACACCTACTTTATTCTTCTTTCTCAGAATTGCTATGGCTATTCGTGGTCTATTTTTGTTCCAGATGAATCTATGAAGAATTCTTTCTAGGGCTGTGAAGTGTGTCATTGATATTTTAATGGGTAGTGCATTGAATTTATATATTGCTTTGGGTAGTTGGGACATTTAATGATGTTGATTCTCCCAATCCATGAGCATGGTATGCTCTTCCATCTGTTAACATCTTCCTCTATCTATTTTTTCAGGGTCCTGTAGTATTTTACATATAGATCTTTTACTTCTTTAATTAGGTTTATTCGTAGGTATCTTAATTTTTTTGGTGTGATGGTAAATCGCATTGCTTTTTTAGCCTCTCTTTCTGTAATTTCACTATTAGTGTATAGAAATGCCACAGTTTTATTGGCATTTATTTTGTATACTGCTACATTGCCAAATTCATTTATTAAGTCAATTAGTTTGGGGATGGAGTACTTTGAGTTTTTTATGTACAATATCATGTCATCTGCAAATAAGTACAGCTTTACATTTTCTTTTCTAATTTGGATGCATTTTATTTCTTCTTCATGTCTAATTGCAATGGGTAATACTTCCAGTACTATGCCAAACAGGAGAGGTGAGAGTGGGCATCCCTG
Source organism: Lasiurus borealis (assembly GCA_004026805.1). Classification (NCBI taxonomy): domain Eukaryota; kingdom Metazoa; phylum Chordata; class Mammalia; order Chiroptera; family Vespertilionidae; genus Lasiurus; species Lasiurus borealis. Next base: position 108,304 of record PVJN01001172.1, on the reverse strand, counting down.
TCTTGTTCCTGTTCTTATGAGAAATGGTTTATTTTTTGCCCAGTGAGTATGAAGTTAGCTGTGGGTTTACCATATATGGCTTTTATGATGTTGAGGTATGCTCCTTCTATTCCCACTTTGCTGAGAGATTTTATGAAGAAAGGGTGTTGGATTTTGTCAAATGCTTTTTCTGCATCAGTTGGTATGACTATGTGATTTTTATCTCTCAATTTGTTTATGTGATGTATCACATTTATTGATTTGCGGATATTGTACCATCCCTGTATTCCTGGGATGAATCCTGTTTGGTCATGGTGTATGATCTTTCTGATGTACTGCTGGATCCGATTTGCTAGAATTTTGTTGAGGATTTTGGCATCTGTGTTCATGAGGGATATTGGCCTTTAATTCTTTCCTTGTGTTTGTCTTTATCTGGTTTCGGTATTAGGGTGATGCTGGCTTCTTAGAAGGTGTTTGGAAGTGTTCCTTCTTGAATGTTTTTGAATAGACTGAGGAGGATAGGTTTTTATTCTTCCTTGAATGTTTGGTCAAACTCTCCTGAGTAGCCATCTTGTCCGGGCTTTTATTTGCTGGAAGCTTTTTGATGACTGCTTCAATTTCTTCCATAGTTATTGGACTATTGAGATATTTAGATTCTTCCTGATTGAGTTTTGGAAGGTTATATTTTTCTCGGAATATGTTCATTCCTTTTTTTTTAAATATAGATTTTATTGATTTTTTACAAGAGGAAGGGAGAGGGACAGAGAGTTAGAAACATCGATGAGAGGAGAGACATCAATCAGCTGCCTCCATCTCGCCCCACACTGGAGATGTGCCCACAACCAAGGTACATGCCCTACACCAGAATTGAACCTGGGACCTTTCAATCTGCAGACTGATGCTCTATTCACTGAGCCAAACCAGTTTTGGTGGAAATATATCCATTTTTTGCAGGTTTTCCAATTTGTTGGAATAGAGTTTTTCATAGTATTTTTTAACAATCCTTTGTATTTTCTCGGGGTCTGTTGTTATTTCTCCTCTTTCATTTATAATTTTGTTTATTTGGGTCTTCTATCTTTGCTTCTTGGTGAACCTGGCTAGAGGTCCATCAATCTTGTTTATCCTTTCAAAGAATCAGCTCTTGGTTTTGTTGATCTTTTGAATTTTTTTTTTTTTTTTGGTCTCCATGTTTTTTATCTCCACTCTGGTCTTTATTATTTCCTTCCTGCTGCTTAAACTGGGCTTTTCTTGCGGCTCCTTTTCTAGCTCTTTGAGTTGTAGGATTAAGTAATTTATTACCGTTGTTTCCTATTTTTTGCAGTAGGCTTGTAGGGCTATGAACTTCACTCTCAAGACTGCTTTCACTGTGTCCCATAAATTTTGTACTGTTGTGTTGTCATTGTCATTTGTTGTCATGATGTTTTATTTCTTCCTTGATATTTTTGATTACCCAATCATTGTTTAATAGCATGCTGTTTAGTCTCCATGTGTTTGATTTTTTTCTATTGTTTTTATTATAGTTGATGTCTAGTTTTATGACACTGTGGTCTGAGAAAATGCTGAATATGATTTCTATCTTCTTGAATTTGAAGAGACTATTCTTATGACCCAACATATGATCTATCTTTGAAAATGACCCATGTGCACTAGAGAAGAATGTACATTCTGTGGGTTTGGGGTGAAAAGTTCTGAAAATGTCAATTAATTCCATCTGGTCTAGTGAGTCATTTAGAATTGATGTTTCTTTTCTGATTTTTTGTTTAGAGGATTTGTCCAATCGTGACAGTGGGGTATTAAAGTCTCCTACTATGATTGTAACGCTGTCAATATCTTCCTTAATATCCTCTAAGAGGTTTTTTATGTATTTAGGTACTCCTCTATTGGGTGTATATATATTTACCAGAGTTATTTCTTCTTTTTGGATTGTTCCCTTTAGTATTATGAAGTGGCCTTCTTTATCTCTTGTTATGTCTTCACTTTGAGAACTAATTTCTCAGACATAAGTATTGCAACCCCAGCTTTTTTTTTCATTTCCATTTGCTTGAAATACCATCTTCCATCCCTTCACCCTCAATTTGTGTGCATCTCTTTTCCTGAGGCGGTTTTCTTGCAGACAGCAATATATGGATCAAGTTTTCTTATCCAGTTGGTTACCCTATGTCTTTTGATTGGAACATTTAATACTTTTACATTTAAAGTTATTATTGATAAGTATCTATCTGTTGCCATTTTTAGTTCTTGCCCCCGAGTTCCTTCTTCACTTCCTATTTCTTTTTATTACAGCAGATCCTTTAACATTTCTTGCATTGTTGGTTTGGTGGTAATATATTCTCTTAGTCATTTTTTGTCTGTGAAGCTTCTGATTTCACCTTCAATTTTGATTGAAAGCCTTGCAGGGTATGGTATTCTTGGATTCAGACCCTTCCTTTGCATGACTTTGTGTCTTTCATTCCATTCCCTTCTGTCTTGATGAGTTTCTGTTGAGAAATCAGTAGCTAATCTTATGGGGTTTTTTTGTAGGTAACTTTCTGTTTCTCTCTGGCTCCTTTTAAGATTCTTACTTTGTCTTCGGTGTTTGCCAATTTAATTATAATGTGCCTTGGTGTCAGTTTGTTGGGGTTAATTTTGCTTGGGACTCTGTGAGCTTCTTGGATTTGTGTCGGTTTTTTCTTTCCTATATGGGGGAAATTTTCTGTCATTATTTTTTTAAACAGGTTCTCTAATCCTTGGTCAGTTTACACTCTTTCTGGAACCCCAATTATGCAGATGGTTTTTTTTGTTTGTTTGTTTGTTTTTTCGTGTTATCCTAAAGTTCCCTTAGGCTCTCCTCTTGCTTTTTATTTTATTTTATTTTTTCCAGAAGCTGCTGTACTTGGGTATTTTTTCCTACCGTGTCTCACTGATGTGGTCCTCTGCTCCTTCTCGTCTACTTTTGATGCTTTCTATTGAGTTCTTTATAACAGTGATGTCATTTTTCATTTCTTCTTGATTATTCTGCACCTCCTCTAGGTTCCTCTGCATTTCTTCTTGCTTCTTCTTCATTTCCCTTTGGCTCTTACTCACATTGTCGATTTTGTCTTCCATTGTTTTCATGCACCTTATGATCATTTCTCTGAATCCTTTCTCTGGCAGACTTATTTCTGATACTACTTTTTTACTTCCTTTTCTGAAAACCTGCCTTTCTGTCTTATGTGGGCTATTTCTTTTTCTGCCCATGGTCTTTCTTCTCTGGATGTCTGGTTATGTAGTTCTCTCTCCTACATAGATTGAAAGGGACAAACTACAACATGACCAGGTACAGCACACAAGGCACTGAGAAGAAATATATTCAGGATGTTAATAATCACCAATAAGGTGACCACCAATGAAAGGCAAATTAGGGGTAAGTAGAGAAAGAAGAGGAAATTGAGGGAAAAAGAAAAGAAAGAAATGCCAAAATCAAATTGGGAGAGGGAGAAAAAATAAATAAATGAATGAATGAATAAAAAATAAAATAAAATAAAATAAAATAAGAAAATAAACAGAAAAGGAGAAGAAGAAAAGAGGAAGAGAAAAAAGCCATAGTGAAAAGAAAGAGGAGATGAGAGGAAAGGGAAACAAAGTATAGGTATCAGGAGAAAACGCCAACAGAACAGTCGCTAATCCCAACAAATGTCTGCAATCAGTACCTGGAGATTAATACAAACTACAAATAACAACTGGTATGGAGGGAGGTGAGGGAAAAGAGAGGTAAAAAACAAACCAAATCAAAGAAAACTAAAAGCAAAATAAAACAAGTAAAATAAGCTAAAGCAATTTCACCAAAAAGTACAAAAAAAATCAATATAATTACCTTTCAGGCAAAGAGCAACAAAAGGTCATAGAGAAAAACAACTTTTTGGCTAGTGAAGTCAAGAAGAGAGAGGTTTGTATGGGCTTGGAGTGGGGGATTTGAAATTAGATATATAATTGGGGTGAAATTTTAACTAGGTAAAGAGAAAGAATAAGGAGAATCTAAAGTTGGAAAAGTGAAAGAGAAAACAAGACAACAAAATGGGGAAAGTTAGGAGGAAAGTGTTGGTATAAATGTAAAGTTGAGATAGAGTAAAATTATGCTAAAGGAAAGATGAAACTAGAATGTAGAACTCTAATCCCAAAGTAAAATAAAGGGAAAACAAAATGACACTTGTTGTTGTTTTTTTCCAAAATGGTAAAATAGTATTAGTACTAATACTAGTTGAAAACACAAATGTAATAATTAAAAAGATAAAATCAATTGAGGAGGAAAGAAAAAAATAGTTTTTTTTATTTAAATATGCAAAAATAAAAAAAATATAAAATAAAATAAAAAATTTTAAAAAATAAAAAGAAAAAAAGAAAAAAGAAATAGGATGATCACTTACTTCCGCTTTGTTCTGCTTGGCACTTCTTTTTCCCAGACGGAAGGGTATTGCAGTTCCCTGTTCCACTGTTGAGTTGTGTTTTAATCTCATTATTCTTTGGTGGTTATGTGAGAGCCAATTTGTGCATCATTCACTGGTTGGCAGTGTTTTGGAATTGACCTCTGAGACTTAGCACAGGATCTCTCTAGGCTGTGCTCGATCCTGCTACTCTGTGGTTCTCAAAATAGGTTTGTGGGGATTTTGCAGCCAGGACACTGTAATAACTTCCAGGCTGTCCCTCTATCTCATATCAAAACAAGTTGTTTTCCAGAGCTCTCCTCTGTCAACAGCTCAGAGATTTTGCCTCCACACTTAGGGATCATGCCCTGTTCCACATCCACAGACCTCTCCAGAGGCAGCTTTCCAGCAGCCCGGTTCTCACAGTGTGCCTGTATCAGTTCTTCGGGACAGGAGACCTCACCTTATCCCAGGCAAAATCTGACCTTTCCGTTTTCCATATGGGGCTCCTCTGAGTCCATGTCTGCCCAGATTAGAGAGCAGTGTTCTGGGTTCCCAGGTCCCCGGCTATTTGGTGGGTGCTTCAGCCTCAGATTTCAGACTGCAGTAGACATCCACCTCCTTCTGCAAGATGGCACAGTCTCTGTGTTTGTATTGGTGACTCCGGCAGACAAAATCCCTGTGGTAGTGGGGCTGCCTGGCCAGGAAAGCCCCTTCCAGCAGTCCCCCACCATCTCCTGGAGGATAACTGACTCTTAACTTGCCAACAATCACTCCCAGTGCGACTGTCAGCTGCTCTCTCTCCCTCTGCCCAGCAACAAAGCTCCAGACGCGTCTGTCTACTCCACCGCCATTTTTCTCCCCACTATTTCTTTTTTAATATCATTTGTAACCCATTAATTGTTTAATAACATGCTATTTAGCCTGGATGTTTTAATATTTTTGAGTGTTTTTACTGTAGTTTATTTCTAATTATGTTCTAACATGTGGTCTATCTTTGAGAATGACATATGTGCTCTTGAGAAGAATGTATATTCTACAGCTTTGGGTAGAAATGTTCTATAAATGTTAATTAATCCACCTAATCCATTGTGTTATCTTGATCTACTGTTTCCTTGTTAATATTTTGTGCACTAGACTTTTCCAGTGAAGTCAATGGCATATTAAAGTCCCCTACTATGACTTTATTGCTGTTGTCTCTTCCTTAAAATCCTCTAGAAAGTTTGATATATTTAGGCTCCTATATTGGTGCATATATTTTTTTACCAGGTTATATCCTCTTGTTGGATCAATCCCTTAAATATTATCTAGTGATCCTGTATTGACCCCTTGTTATGGCCTTCATTTTGCAGTCCATTTTGTTAGATATGAGTACTGCCATGTGACCAAGAAAGGAGGGGTGTTATATGAGGCGTCTCTTCAGATAAACTTAATCATGCAGGTGTTTAAGTAGTTTCTAGCTAAGATACTCCTCTAATCAAGAAGGGCTAAGTGTAGGCATCATCATCTGACCTTATATTAACATAATTAAGCCACATCAAATTATGCAGTTGCAAATCATGCAGCACTTTATTACTGGTGTTGTGGGTACAGGATTAATGGGATCCCAAGATGTGGCTCTCATCTCATGGCATCAGCAGTGCCATCTCTGGCTGGCAAGTCAGGTCAAAAACATGGTTTCTGTTTTGGGGGTGGCATCACCAGCAGAGATGGTGTAGCTCGAGATTCAGTCCTTTGTCTGCCTCCCTATGTAGAGAAGAGCAGAGTGGTACGCAGAGAGGGACTGCACCCAGACTGGGAACAATCAGTGAAGGCAAGCTTCAAGGAATCGAGCCACCAGTGTGGTGCAGAGATCAAACGTGATCAGCAATAGCAAGGCATCCAGTGATCAAGCAATTATCAAAGAGGTCTCTAGGGAAATCTGTTTTTATAGCCTGTTTGTACCCACAACAGCCCAGGTGTTTATCTTATAACTATGTCAGGGTTACAATTGTTCATTAGCAATTATGCAGGTGAACATATGTCTATCATAGCAAGTCACTCTAAATCAGTCATCGAAGTTCAAATCCTTATTCATGGGATACACATGTTCAGGGTAGTGGGGTTGTGTCTTTGAGATCACACTTTAAGTTTCAGAAAAGTTAACTCAAACATTTTAAAACAATTTTAAACATTTTTAGTTTCTTTTAAACATTTTAAAACATTTGTATATGTTACTACAACACTATTTCAAGTTTTTGTTTTTTTGTTTTTTTCATTCTGTTACAATGGAGAATTTTTTTTTTCCATCCTTCACTTTCATCTGTTGAGTCCTTTGATCTGAGGTGAGTATCTTGTAGACGGCATATATTTGGCCTATGTCTTTTGATTGGAGCATTTAATCCATTGACATTAAGGTAGTTATTGATAGGTACATACTTATTGCCACTTTAATTCTATATGTCTGTGCTTCTCTCTATATATACATCTTCTTTTCATTACATCAGTCCCTTTATATTACTGTAGTGCTTGTTTGTTGATGATAAACTCCTTCAGCCTTTTTTTTGTCTAGAAAATTTTTTTTTATTTCACCATCTATTTTGAAAATCAGCCTCATTGGATATAGGAATCTTGGTTTCGGATTCTTGCTTTTCATTATATTGAATACTTCATGCCTTCTTGCCTATTGGTTTCTGATGATAAACCACTTGATATTCGTATTGGAGCTCCTTTTTAGGTAACCGATTGTATTCTTCTTGCTTCCTTTAAGATACTCTTTTTTTTTCTTTAATTTTAATTATGATTTGTCTGGTATGACCCTATTTGGGTTCTTCTAACTTTGAACTCTCTGTACCTCCTTAATTTTTGTGACTTTTCCATTCACCAGGTTAGGTAAATTTTCTGCCATTATTTTTTCAAGTACATTCTCTATACCTTGTTCAATTTCTTCCCTTTATGGCACTCCTTATGAGTGAATATTGTTAAGTTTCATGTTGTCCTACAACTCTCTTAAGCTATTCTCCTGTGTGTGTGTGTGTGTGTGTGTGTGTGTGTGTGTGTTTTCATTTAAATTATATCATACATCTCAGATCACAATGGAATAAAATTAGAAATTGACTACATTAAAACAATCAAACACATTGAGACTAAATAACATGTTATTAAGTAATGAAGGGGTTATCAATGAGATCAAGAAAGAAATAATAATAATAATAACAACAACAACTTCCTGGAAACAAATGAAAATGAAAACACAGCTACCCCAAATCTCTGGGAAAAAGCAAAAGTGGTCCTAAGAGAAACATTCATAGCACTACTGTATTACCTCAAAAAAAAAAAAAAAACACAAAAAAAGCACTTATATTAAAAGATTTAACCCTACAGTTTAAAGAATTAGAAATACAACAAAAGAAAGTAGAAGGAAAGAAATACTAAACATTAAAGCATAAATAAATGATGTAGAGCCTAAAAAAATTACCAAAAATCAATGAAGCCAAGAGCTGGTTCTTTTGAGATAAACAAATTTGATGAACCGTTAGATAGACTCATCATGTCTTAAGAAGAAAGGACACAAATAAACAAAATTAGAAATGAAAGCAGTTAGTAAACAACTGTCACCACAGAAATACAAAGGATTTTAAGAAAATACTATGTACAACAGTGTGGCAAAAAGCTGAAAGATGTGGATGAAATGGAAAAAAAAACTAAAAACAATATAGTATTCCAAAACTAAATCAGGAATAATTATTAAAAAAAAACTGAATGAGCCAATTATAATTGATTAAATTGAATCACTAATAAAAAATAAAATAAATAAAAAACTCTCCGAAAATAAAATATCTGGTTCCGATGGCTTCATGGCTTCATGGGGGAGTTCTACCAAACATTCTAAGAAGAACTAACCCCTATCCAACTCAATTTTTTTTTAATACAGGAAGAAGAAAGTCTTCCAACACTTTTTTTGTTTGTTTGTTCTTTTGTTTTTTTTGTTAAAGCCAACATTGTCTTAATTCAAAGCTAGATGAAGATACTGAAAAGAAATAGAATTTCAGGCCAATATCTCTGATGAGCATAGATACTAAAATCCTCCACAAAATATTAGCAAATCAGATCCAGTAATATATTAAAAAGATCACATACCATGATTAAGTAGGATTTATTCCAGAGATGCAAGGAGGATACAATATCCTCAATTCACTAAATGTGATATATCACATGAACAAAATTAGAGATAAAAATTCACATAATTATATCACTCAATGCAGGAAATGCATTTTACAAAATCCAACACCCTTTCTTGATAAAAACTCTCAGCAAAGAGGGAATAGAAGGATCCTACCTCAACATGATAATGGCTATACATGAGAAACCTATAGTCAATATCATAATCAATAGACAAAAATTAAAATCATTTCTCTTAAGAACAGGACCAAGCCAGGGATGTCCACATTCACTGCTCTTAGTGAACATAGTACTGGAAATCCTAGCCTCATGATCAGACAAAACAAAAACATAGAGGAACCAAGATGGCGGCATAAGGTATACTCCAACACATGCTGCCTCTCACAATCACACCAAAACTACAACTAAAATACAAAACAACTATCCTCCAGAACCACAGGAAAGCTGGCAGAGTAGAAGTTCTACAACTACAAGGAAAGAAAAAAGTACATTGAGACCTGGTAGGACGTGCAGAGGCTCAGACAGGCACACGAATATGGCACTGTTGTTTTTCAATTGGGAGGGAGTTACAAGTTCCCAGCTATCTGAGCTGTTTCTGGTGAGATTCTGAGGACCCAGACTCATACAGGGAGAAACTGGACTGTCTGCCATCAGGTCGGAAAGGGAGGGTGGCCTTCTCGCAGAGGTGTGCACAGGAATCATTGTTTACTGCATTGGGGCGTGGGATTTGAGACACAGAACAGAACACTACAGAGAGGGCTGACTGTCAGCTATCACTGTTAGACACACACTAGCCTAGTGATTCCCTGAGACCCCATACTGCCCAATTTACAAACCCACCCAGCTGTGTGCAGTGGCTTTTGCATATGAACAGCCTGCCCTCTAGGAGCTTAACCTAACAAATTGCAACTGGGTCAGGCAACTTCAAAACTTTCAAACTCCAAGAAAAGAGGAGAAATATACAGATCTCCCTGTAGCACCTGCTGAGTGGCCTCAGACACTACCTGAATTGTATCTCCTTGGAGATCCGGGAAACTAGTGTACCTAGAGGTTAGTGTGAGATGACACCAGATTTCAACTTCTCAAATACATAAGTGACACACTCAAGAGGCAGGGCAGACTCAGTGTGCATCAAAGCCCCACTGAAGCAAGTCCTGTCCCATAGAGGTATCTCCAGCATAGCAGTTCTTCCATTATAGACACAGCTAATCCTCACAGTCAGTTGGCCTGGAGGTTAATTCCTTCCAGTGTACCAATAGCAATCAAGGCTTAACTACAACAAGACTGTGTTCCCAGCCCACAAAGGGTTACATCAAGAGTGTCCAACTCAGGTGATTGAGGAGGTGGAGCTACTGTGCCATAAAGGTCAACTAGCACACAAACCCACTCCATCAACACAGGGAAGCAGCCAAACTGCGAAGACACAGAAACATGTCACAAATGAAAGAAATTGAGGAAAGCAAATTATTGGACATAGAGTTCAGAACCACATCTATAAGGTTACTCCAAGAATCTTCTACAAACAGACAAGAAACTTAGTGAAATATTCAAGGATCTTAATGAGAATGCCAAAAAAATGGAAAAAGACCAGTCAGAAATTAAGCATACACTGTCTGAAATAAAGAATAATATACAGAAATCTAACAGCAAACTAGAGGACCTCAAGAATCAAACCAAAGATCTGAAATATGAGGAAGCAAAAAACACCCAACCAGAAAAACAAAAAGATAAATGAGTCCAAATCTGTGAAGAGAGTATAAGGAGCCTCAAACATCTTCAAGCATACTAAAATCCAAATTATGGGGATGCCAGAAGAAGAGAGAGAGCAAGATACTGAAAACCTATTTGAAGAAATAATGACTGAAAACTTTCCCTACCTGGTGAAAGAATTGGACTTACAAGTCCAGAAAGTGCAAAGAATCTCTAACAAAAGGAATCCAAAGAGGACCACACCAAGACATATCATAATTAAAATGCCAAGGGAAAAAGACAAAGAGAGAATCTTGAAAGCAGCAAGAGAAAAACAGTTAGTTACCTACAAAGGAGTACCCATATGACTGTAAGCTGATTTCTCAAGAGAAACTATGCAGGCCAGAAGGGAGTGGCAAGAAATATTCAAAGTGATGAATAGCAAGAACCTACAATCAAGAGTGCTCTTCTCAGCAAAACTATCATTCAGAATAGAAGGTCAGATAAAGAGCTTCACAGATTAACAAAAAAAGCTAAAGAAGTTCATCACCATGGACCAGTATTATATGAAATGCTGAAAGGTATTAATTAAGAAAAAGACAGAGAAGAAAATGGTAAATATAAAAATTATATACAACAAAGTAATAACAAATACATATCTATCAAAAAGTGAATCTAAAAATCAAGTGAATAAAAAAATCCGATGAACATAATAAACTGCTGGATATAATAGAATTAGGAGCATAGAAAGAGAATGGATTGACAATTTTTGGAGGAAAGAGGGTGAGAAAGGTGTGGGAAGATTTTGGACATAATTCTGACACCTGTGGATGAGGACAATGGCGGAAGGTTAAGTGCATTGGGTTGGGGGTGGGGAATCAGGTGGAGGTGAGGTATGTGGGAGAAGAGGAACATGTGTGACAAAATGGACAATAAAGATTTATAAGAAAAGAAGAAAACATAAAAAGGCATCCAAATTGAATGGAAGAAGTAAAGCTGTCATTATTCACATAACACATGACATTGTACATAGAAAAACCTAAAGACTCCAACAAAAATATACTAAATTTAGTAAAGGAATTTGGCAACATATCAGGATATAAAATTAATACCCAGAAACCTTTGGCATTCTTATATACCAATAATGAATTTAAAGAAAAATAAACTAACAATCTCACTTACCTTTACAACAAAATTTACGATGAGTAGGAATAAACTTAATCTAGGAGGTAAAAGACTTGTTCTTGGCAAACTGCTGAACATTGGAAAAAGAAATAGTGGAAGATATAAACAAGTTGAAGAATATACTATATTCATGGATTAGTAGAATTAACATCATTAAAATGCCTATAATACCCAAAGCAATCTATATATTCAATGTAATTCCTATTAAAATACCAACAGATCTAGAACAAACATACCAAACAAGATATGGAACCAAAAATGACTCGGTATACTCTTGAAAAATGAAGAACAAAGTTGGAGGAATCACAATACCAGATATCAAGTTATAATACAAACAACTGTAATCAAAACAGCTTGGTTCTCACAGAAGAACAGATATATAGACCAATGGAACTGAACAGACACCCAAGAAATTGAACCAAGCCATTATGATCAATCAATATTTGACAAACAAGAAAAGAGCATACAATGGAATCAAAACAGTATCTTCAATAAATGGTATTGGGAAAATTGGACAGATATGTGCAAAAAGATGAAAGTAGATCACCAACTTGCACTATACACAAGAATAAACTCAAAATTTATAAAAAGCTTAAATGTGAGTCATGAAACCATAAAAATCCTAAATGAAACCATAGGCAACAAAATCTCAGTCATCTGTTGTAGCAATAGGAAACTAAGGATAAAATAAACAAATGGGACTACATAACAATAAAAAGTTTATGCACAGAAAAAACAATAATCAGCAAAATGAAAATGGAGTTCACAGTGGGGTCTATTTGGCAAGGACACATCTACTAAAGGGCTAATATCCAAAATATGCAAGAAACTCATACAAATTAACAAAAGGAAGGCAAATAATCCAATTAAAAATGCCAAAATACCTAAATAAATACTTCTACAAAGTAGACATACAGATTGCTAAGAAACATATGAAAAAATGATGTCCATGATCATCAGAGGTGTGCAAATTAAAACAACAATGAGGTATCTTCTCATATCTATCAAGATAGCAAATTTCTGAAAGTTCAAAAAATAGATCATCAAATAAAAAAATCATAACTGTGGCAAGGAAAGGAAACCCTAGTACATTGCTGGTGGGAATGCAGACTGGTGCAGCCACTATGGAAAACATTATGGAATTTTCTCAAGAAATTAAAAAGGGAATGGTCATTTAATCCAGTGATCCCACTTGGAGGAATATATCCTAATTAATCTCAAACACCAATCAGAAAGAATGTGTGCACTCCCATGTTCATAACTCTGAACTTCATAATAGCTAAGATCTGGAAACAGCCCTAAATGCCCATCAATAGATTAGTGGATAAAAAAGCTGTGCTAAATCTACACCATGGATGTTATGTAGCAGTAAAATAGGAGGATCTTTGACACTCCATGCTGTTTCATGGAGGGACCTGGAAAGTATTATGCTAAGTTAAATAAACCAGTCAGAGAAAGACAAGTATCACATAATCTCACTCATATGTGGAATGTAATGAACAAAATAAACTGATGAACAAAATAGATCCAGAGACTTAGAAGCATAGAACATACTGTGGAAACTCAGAGGAAACTCAAGGGTGAGTGAGTGGATGGGAAGAGATCAACAAAAGAACTGTTTTGCATATTTGCAAAACCCAAGGATACAGACAAAAATCTGGTAAAGGCCTGAGTGAGGGGTGAGTGGAGGTGGCCAGAAAGAATCAATGGGGGGGAAAAGGGGACACTTGTAACACTTTCAACAATAAAGATTTTTACAAAAGAAGAGACATTACACAATGTTGAAAGCAATATTCTAATAAATTCTAAATGTATAAGCACTGAATAGCAAAGTTTCAAAATAAATAAAACAAAAACTGAGAAGATTAAAACAAGAAATAAATAATTCCACATTTGTAGTTGGGAACTTTGATAACTTATTTTCTTAATCATTAGGAAAATAGTAAGGCCTAGTTAACTCTATCAACTCACTGCACTCAACTGATTTTTATATAATATGACAATGAGAAACAATATATTAAAAAAAAGTACATGTAACATGCCCTGACTGGGTGGTTCAGTTGGTTCAAGAGTCGTCCCAAACACCAAAAGGTTGCAGGTTCAATTCCTGGTCAGGAACTACCTAGCTTGTGGATTTTATCTCTTTTCAGAGCACCTATGGCAGGCAACCAGTGGACATTTCTCTCATATTGATCTTTCTCTCTTTCTCTTCCTTTGTCTCTCTAAAATTAAAACAATAACAAAAATACATACCCTCAGGTAAGAATTATAAATAAATACATATTAAAAATAAAAAATAAATATATATGTGACATTCACCAAGGTAAGTCATATTCTGGTCCAGTGGTCAGCAAACTCATTAGTCAACAGAGCCAACTATCAATAGTAGTACAACAATTTAAATTTCTTTTGAGAGCTAAATTTTTTAAACATAAACTTCTTGTAATGCCACTTCTTCAAAATGGACTCTCGCAGGCCATGGTATTTTGTGGAAGAGCCACACTCAAGGGGACAAAGACCCGCATGTACCTCATGAGTTGCAATATGCTGACTATTGTTCTGGTTCATAAAATAAAGTCTAATAAATATAAAAGACCAAAAGCATTGGTAATTCTTTTCTCAGATGGTAATGACATCAATATAAAAATTAAAAAATGGTATCTGCTAAATATTTGGGAATTAAATAATTAATTCTAAGTCACTGAATGGTTTAAAAGAAAGTCACAAGAAAATTTAAAAAAAAATTTTAAGCTTTAAGAAAATAAAAAGTGTATAAAAATGTGGAGCATAACAAAAGTAGTTATTAAACGAAAATTTGTAGCATTAAATATTTAACAAAGAAAAGAAGTGTGTTAAAATCAATGATCTAAGTTTCCACCTAGAAAAGGCAGCAAAAGCAAAATACAAGAAAGACAAAAGAAAATACTGAATAAAGTTTAGTAAGCATTAAATTGAAGAAAAAAATAGAATCAATGAAATTAAAATCTTGATTCCTTAAAAATCAGGATAAACCAATACAGTAAACCAATACATGTCTTAGTTTTATTATATGGCTAGAGGCCCAGTGCATGAAATTCATGCACAGCGGGAGGGTGTGTCCTTCAACCCAGCCTGCTCACTCTCCAATTTGGGACCCCTTGAGGGATGTCCAACTGCCCACTTATGATCCAGGTAGGATCGGGCCTAAATGGACAGTTGAAGGATCAGGCCTAAATGGGCAATCACACATCCCTCTCACAATCCAGGACTGCTGGCTCCCAACTTCTTACCTGTCTGCCTTCCTGATTGCCCCTAACCACTTCTGTTTGCCAGCCTGATCACTCCCTAACCACTACCCTGCCAGCCTGATTGATGCCTAAGTGCTCCCCTGCCAGCCCATTTACCTCTAACTATCCTCCCCTATGGGCCTGGTCACCCTTAACTGCCCTCCCATGCAAGATTGGTCACCCCTAACTGCTCTCCTTGCAGGCCTTGTCCCTGCCACCTGCCTTCCCCTGTTTGCCATCTTATGGTGGCCATCTTGTGTCCACATGGGGACAGGATATTTTGACCACATGGGGGAAGTCATCTTCTGTGTTGGAGTGATGGTCAATCTGCATATTACTCTTTAAATAGATAGGATAGAGGTCTAATGCTTGGGTGGGAGCCAGATGGTTTGCCCTGAATGGTGTCCTGGATCAGGATGGGTGTTCTCTTGAGGCATGGGGTGGCCAGGGCGAGGGGCTTGTGGTGGTGTGCAGGCCAGCAATGCCCCCCAGTGACCCACGTGGCGTTCTTGGTATCTGGGATTTATTTATCTTCTACAACAGAAATTTGTAGCCTGGAGTGGAGCCAAGTCTTCTGCTCGCACAGCCATTGAAATTTTGTTGACTTAAGTGAGGCATGGGCTGGCCAGCATATATGGAAAGCTTGGCTTCCTCTATTGTCAGGGGCAACTGAAGCCTCACTCTATGGTGGCAGCCATTGAAACTTTATTGCCTTAAGCAGAGGCCTGGGCAGTCCCGCTGTGTGAAAAGCTTGGCTTCCTCCATTGCCAGGGGCAATCCAAGCCTCCCTCCTGCTCTCTCTGTGGCCATAAGGTTAATTTGGTTGGAATAATTTGCATACTCGCTCTAATTGGCTAGTGGGTGAGGCTGGTGGGCATGACTTGAGGGTATAGCAGAAGTACAGTCAGTTTGCATATTACTCTTTTATTTGATAGGATACACTGGAGGCTTGGTGCATAAAATTTCTGCACGGGGGCAGGAAGGTTCCCTCAGCCTAGCCTGCACCCTCTCTAATCCAGCACCCTTCAGGGGATGTCCGACTCCCGAGATCATGGGGATTGGGCCTAAACTGGCAGGTGGACATCCCTCTCACAATCCTGGACTACTGGCTCCTAATTGCTTACTGGCTTGCCTTCCTGGATGTCTCTAATTGCCCTCTCATGCCTGCCTAATTGCCCCTCTCTACCTCTGCATATTGACCTGATCACCTCTAACTGCAGTCCCTGCTGGCCCAGTAGCCTCTTACTGCCCCCTGCTGCCAGCCTGCTCACCCCCAACTGCCCCTTTGCCAGCTTGGTTGCCCCTACCTCCCCCCACCCCCTCTGCTGGCATGGTCACCCCACACAGCCCCCTCCCCATTGTCCTGGTCACTCCAAAAGCCTGCTTGTTCAGTTGTTTGGTCATCCCTAATTAATCCCATCTGGCCTGGTCATAGGCAACCCTCTTGCAAGGGTGTGAGGGTTAATTTTCATATTATCACATTATGATATAGGACATTTAAAATCAATTGAAAGATAAGTAGCACATGACCTGACTCATGTGGAATCTAATGAACAACATAAACTGATGAACAAAAAATAGATCCAGAGAGAGAAAAAAAAAATGATGGCGGCTGGCAGGATGGAGGTGAGAGAGAGGAAGTGACTGAGGGGATAAAAGGAGAGTGTGTGGATTTGTGTGATATGAGTGTGAGTGGGTAAGGGACAGTTAAATCTCGCAGTAGCAGCAGAGGCTAGCAATACAGTCTCTCTTGGACAAGGAAATACTACCACAGTGGTGGGCACTCCCTGGGTTGTAGGACTCAGGCTAGAAGCCCACACCATCTTGAAGGGGAAAATGGCCTTTCTTTGGGAACTCATAAACACCACCAACCAGACAGGCCTTGGAACTGTCCTGAGACCCAGCAGCCACTACAGCCAAAACACTGCTGCCATAGCTGCAAACTCGTGGACCCTGGGACCTCCATCTCCAAAGCAGTAAATGCAACCTCCCCCACCCCAGTGGCAGAACTCTGGTTAATATTAGTGCATTTCAAGCACACAGGCAACCAGGGTGCTCCGCTCCCTAGGCAGTGCCTGGGAGCCCCTGGGAGCCCCCGCAGATGTGATTTTGTACAGAAAAGGCACATGGCCCCATGGTAGAATTTCAAAATTCCCTCCTGCTAAATAACTACCCACATTTACCCCAGTGGCTCAACCTCAGTGCAGGACCCCTCAGGGCACATTATCAGAGGGCTGCACTGGAAAGAAATAAAAAGGAACATCTAAAAAGGAATAGGATACCTGTGCTATGGAAGCAGCTCTGAGTCTCTGTTGGGTGTGATTTGACACGGACAGGGGTGCACGGCCCCCAGTAGAATTTGTAAAGTCTCAACCTTAGGCAGAACCCCTAAAGGCACATCATCAGAGGGCTGTGCCAAAAAACAACACATAAAAACAACAACAAAAAAAAAGGATCCTTCACAAAGGAACAGGATACCTGAGCTCATCTTGCCACATCAAGCTCTGGAAGCAGCTCTGAGTCTCTGCTGGGTGAGATTTGGCACAAACAAGGACACCCTGCATTGCAGTAGAATTTCTGAATACCCTCTTTCTAAACAACTATCCACATCTATCCCAGCAGCTCAATTTCAGTGCAGGACCCCGCAGAGTGCCTTAAGGATGCTGCACCTGGCAAACGTATCTCCACAGATGTGAAGTTCCAACAGGCATGTACCCTGAGCCCATCTTCCATCAGGCGGCTCTTGGGAGTGACTGTGAGCTTTCCTTGTGTGTGACCTCGAACAAACAGGGACACACTTTCCCCAGCATTAGAAATTTTAAATTCACTCATCCTGGATATCTGCCCACAGACCAAATTACACAGCTAAATCACCAGGGCCCTTCAGTGTGCCTCGCTGGCAAACTTACCCTGGTTGCTCCTGTGAGCCACCACTGGTAATAAGTGCCTATCCACCTCAGGCGCAGGAGCAAAAGCTGAGTCTTCCCACCACACAATAATAGAGCTCTTGGCACCGCAGTCAGGCATCTTCAGAGTGTAGGCCCCTTGAACCACATCACCCAAACAGACAGGTCCTTGGTGCCACTGTTAGTCTCAATTAAGGGTGCTAAACAGCAAACATAGGGACAATCCTTTCCAAGGCTAATAACTTCTAGACTCCATAATTGTGTTGCTCAAGTTCACAGATCTACATCAAGAAAAACCAAATATCTTAAATAGAGAACTGCAATAGATTATCAAGCACAGGAAAACTGAGAAAAAACACCAGTAGCACCATTCCCCCCCAAAAAAACATGGGTATCAAAGCAATTGGATCTACAATTAAAACACTACAGGAAAACATGGTAAGATAAAATGCAATCCCCAAAGGAAAGAAAAAGAGGAATTACCAGAAAGAGAGTTAAATGAAATTGAGGTGATTAGAGAAAGAATTCTTATAGAAAGAATTCAGAGTAATTGTTTTAAGAATGTTTAAACAGAAGGATGACAAATACAAACAACTCAACAACAAATACACACAACTCAATAAGAACTATAAGGAGCTAAATGAGAATGTGACCAACATGAAAATAAAACAAGAGGAGATTAAGAATGGCATAACTGCAATAAGGAACACAATGGAACGCCTAAACAGTACATTAGAAGGGGTAGAGGACTGCATAAGTGAATTAGAAGACATGGCAGGAAAAAACACACAAACACAGCAGCAACTGGAAAGAATACTTAAAAAACAAGAAGAGAATCTAAGGGAGTTTTGGGATACTACAAAAAGAAACAACATTCGCTTCATAGGGATGCTAGAAGGAGAGGAAGAGAAGCAAAAAATAGAAAACCTATTTGATGAAATAATAACAGAAAACTTCCCTGATATTGGCAAGAAAAAAACTATGCAAGTCCAAGAAATACACAGAGTCCCAAACAAATTAAACCCAAAATGATACCAAGAAACATCATAATTAAATTGATGAACACTAACGACAAAGTAAGAATCTTAAAGGCTGCCAGAGAGAGACAGTAAGTAACTTACAAGGGATCTCTTATTAGAATATCAACAAAATGACTTCTCAACCGAAACACACCAGGACAGAAGAGAATGGAATGAAATATATAAAGTGATGCAAAGCAAGGGTCTGAACCCAAAAATACTATATCTAGCAAGTCTATCATTCAAATTTTGAAGGTGAAATCAGGAGCTTCACTATCAAGCCAAAAATGCAAGCAATGCTAAAGGGATTGTTGTAAAAATAAGAAAGATAAAGGCAAGAAAAAGCACAAACACTAAGGAAAAATATGACAACAAACATGAACTTGTCAATACCCATATTAAATGTAAATGGATTAAATATACCAATCAAAAGACATAGGGTGGCTGAAGAGTTAGAAAACATGAAACACATATTTGCTGTCTGGAAGAGACCCACATCAGAGCAAAGGATTCACACAGGCTAAGAGTGAAGGGATGGAAAAACATTTTGCAGGCAAATAGAAATGAGAAAGAAGCTGGGGTGGTGATACTTATATCTGGTAAAATAGACCTCAAAGTAAACACCTTAACAAAAGAAAAGGAAGGTCACTATATAATACTAAAAGGAGCAATTGAACAAGAAGTTATAACTCTGGTAAACACATATACAGCCAATATAGGAAAACTCAAATACATAAAGAAACTCTTGGAAGATATCAAGAGAGAGATCGACAACAATACAATTATAATAGGGGACTTTATTTTTTATTATTTATTTATTTATTTATTTATTTATTTATTTATTTATTTATTATTTATAATTATTTTATGAATATCTCTTTTTTATTGTGTTTCATATATACATAACTTCCAATTGCCCCCATCCCAGGTATACCCAACCCCCCAGTGTCTTGTGTTCATTGGTTATGCTTATATGTATGCATACAAGTCCTTTGTTTGATGTCTTATCTATCCCACCTCTCCTTCATTTTCCTGCTGTAATTTGACAGTCTGATTTATGCTTTACTGCCTCTGTATCTATCTTTTTGTTCATCAGTTACAATGTTCTTTATTATCCTCAAATGTGTGAGATCATGTGGTGTTTCTCCTTCATTGACTGGCTTATTTCACTTAGCATAAGACTATCCGGTTCCATCAAGGCTGCTGCAAATGGTAGGAATTCCTTCTTTTTAATGTCAGCATAAAATTCTATTGTGCAGATGTACCATAGTTTTCTGATCCACTGATCTGCTGAGGGGCACCTTGGCTGTTTCCAAATTGTAGTTATTGTAAATTGTGCTGCTATGAACATAGGGGTGCATAAATTCTTTCTGATTTGTGTTTCTAATTTCTTAAGATAAATTCCTATTAGTGGGGTTGCTGGGTCAAATTGGAAATCCATTTTTAGTTTTTTTGAGGAAACTCCATACTGTTCTCCACAGTATCTGCATTCCCACCAACAGTGCACAAAGGGTTCCTTTTTGTCTGATCCTCACCAGCACTTGTCGTTTTTTGATTTGTTGATGATTGCAATTCAGACACATGTAGCACATTGTTGTTTTGATTTGCATCTCTCGGATAATTAGTGACTTTGAACATGTTTTCATGTTTCTCTTGGCCTTCCTTCTGTCGTCTTTTAAAAATGTTCTATTTAGGAGCCTTGCACATTTTTTTATTGGATCATTTATCTTCCTTTTATTAAGTTGTATAAGTTGGCTGTAGATGTTGGAGATTAAACCTTTATCAGTGATAACATTGGTAAATATGTTCTCCCATACAGTGGGCTTTCTTGTTGTTTTTTTGAAGGTTTCCTTTGCTGTGCAAAGCTTTTTATTTTGATATAGTCCCAATTGTTTATTTTCTCTTTAGCTTCCATTGCCCTTGGAGCAATATCAGTGAAGAAGTTCTTTTGGCATATGTCTGAGATAGTGCTGCCTGTGGATCCGTCTAATATTTTTATGGTTTCCCTTCTAATGTTTAAGTCCTGTATCCATTTTGAGTTTATTTTTCTATTTGTTGAAGGTTGGTGGTCCAGTTTCAATTTTTCTGTATATATCTGTCCAATTTTCCCAACACAATTTATTGAAGAGGCTGTCTTGGCTCCATTGTACTTTCATGCCTCCTTTGTCATATATTAGTTGAGCATAGTGTTTGGGGTGGATATCTGGATTCTCTATTCTATTCCATTGGTCTATATGTCTGTTCTTGTGCCAGTACCACGCTGTTTTGAGAACAGTTGCTTTGTAATATAGCTTGAAACCTGGTATTGAGATTCTACCTACTTTATTTTTTCTTTCTGGGGATTGCTGTGGCTAATCGTGGGCATTTTTGTTCCAGATGAACCTTTGAAGAGTTCTTTCCATGTCTGTGAAATATGTCATTTGTATTTTAATGGGTAGTGCATTGAATCTATAGATTGCTTTGGATAGTATGGACATTTTAATGATGTTGATTCGTGCAATCCATGAGCATGGTATGCTTTTCCTTTAGTTTACATCTTCCTCTATCTCTTTTTTAAGTGCCCTGTAGTTTTTTGCGTATAGATCTTTAACCTCCTTAGTTAGGTTTATTCCTAGGTATCTTAATTTCTTAGTTTCTTCTTGATTTCTCTGGTAAATGAGATGATTTTTTACTATCTCTTCTGTAATTTCACTATTAGTGTATATAAATGCCACAGATTTCTTGGTATTAATTTTTTATCCTGCTACATTGCCGAGTTCATCTATTAATTCAATTAGTTTTTGGACGAAGTCCTTCAGGGTTTTTTTTGTACAGTATCCTGTCATCTGCAAATAAGGACAACTTTACTTCTTCTTTTCAAATTTGCATGCCTTTTATTTCTTCTTGTTGTCTAATTGCAATGGATAATACTTCCAGTACTATGTTGAACAGGAGAGGTGAGAGTGGGCATCCCTGTCTTGTTCCTGTACTTAAGGGAAATGGTTTTAGTTTTTGCTCAATTATGATGATGTTAGCTGTGGGTTTGTCATATATGACTTTTATGATGTTGAGGTATGATCCTTCTATTCCTAAGTTGCTGAGAGTTTTAATCAAGAAAGGGTGTTGAATTTTAACAAAGCACTTTCTGCATCAATTGATATGACACTGTGATTTTTATTTCAATTTGTTTATGTGATATAACACATTTATTGATTTGCGGATATTGAACCATCCTTGCATTCATGGGATGAATGCTACTTGGTCCTGGTGTATGATCTTTCTGATGTACTGCTGGATCTGATTTGTTAGAATTTTGTTGAGGATTTTGGTATGAATGTTCATGAGAGATATTGGCCTACAATTCTCTTTCCTTGTGATGTCTTTATCTGGTTTTGGTATTAGGGTGATGCTGGCTTCATAGAAAATGTTTGGCAGTGTTCCATCTTCTTGAATATTTTTGAGTAGTCTGAGGAGTATAGGTTTTAGTTCTTCCTTGAATGTTTGGTAAATCTCTCGTGTGTAGACATCTGGTCCCGGGCTTTTGTTTGCTGGAAGCTATTTGATGGCTGCTTCAATTTATTCCATAGTTATTGGACTATTGAGCTGTTTAGATTCTTTCTCATTGAGTTTTGGAAGGTTATATTTTTCTAGGAATAAATCCTTTTCTTGCAGGTTGTCCAATTTGTTGGAATAGAGTTGTTCATAGTACTTTTTAACAATCCTTTGAATTTCAGTTGGGTCTGTTGTTATTTCTCCTCTTTTATTTCTGATTTTGTTTATTTGGGTCTTCTATTTTTGCTTCTTGGTGAGCCTGGCCATAGTTCCATCAATCTTGTTTATTCTTTCAAAGGACCAGCTCTTGGTTTTGTTGATCTTCTGAAATGTTTCCTTTGTCTCCATGTTGTTTATATCTGCTCTTATCTTCATTATTTGCTTCCTTCTGCATACATTGGGCTTTTATTGTTGCTCTCTTTCTAGATCTTAGAGTTGTAGTGTTGGGAAATTTATTATCATTCTTTTTCTTGCTTTTTGCAATAGGCTTGTAGAGCTTGAACTTCCCTCTCAGGACAGCTTTCATTGTGTTTAATAAATTTTGTATTGTTGTGTTGTCATTGTCTTTTGTTGCCATGATATTTTTTTTATTTCCTCCTTTATCTCTCTGGTTACACAGTCATTGTTTAATAGCATGCTGTTTAGTTTGTGTTTGTCTTCATGCGTTTGATTTCTTTGTATTGTTTTTATTGTAGTTGATTTTCAGTTTTATGGCACTGTGATCTGAGAAAATGCTTGATATGATTTCTATCTTCTTGAATTTGAAGAGACTTTTCCTGTGACCCAACATGTGGTCTATCTTTGAAAATGACTCATGTGCACTGGAGAAGAATATATATTCTGTGGCTTTTGCATGAAATGTTCTGAAGATGTCAATTAATTGCATCTGGTCTAGTGACTCATTTAGGATTGATGTTTCTTTGCTGATTTTTTGTTTAGGAGATTTGTCCAGTGGTGACAGTGGGGTATTAAAGTCTCCTATTATGATTGCATTTCTGTCAATCTCTCCCTTAATATCCTTCAGGAGTTCTTGTATGTATTTAGGTGCTCCTATATTGGGTGCATATATGTTTGCCAGAGTTATTTCTTCTTGTTGGATTGTTCCCTTTAGTATTATGAAGTGGCCTTCTTTAGGTTTTGTTATATCCTTCACTTTGAGATCTAATTTTTCAGTTATAATTATTGCAACCCCAGCTTTTTTTTTTTTCATTTCCATTTGCCTGAAATACTATTTTCCATCCCTTCTCTCTCAATGTGTGTGCATCTCCTTTGCTGAGGTGCATTTCTTGTAGAGAGCAGTTATATGGGTCATGTTTATGTCTTTTGATTAGGGCATTTAATCTATTTACATTTAAAGTTATTATTGATAGGCACTTATCTGTCTCCATATTTAGTCTTTACCCCCAAGTTCCTTCTTTGCTTCCTATTTCTTTTTTTCCTTTCTTTTTCCTTCCTTTTTTTTTTTTTTTTTTTTTTTTTTTTTTTTTTTTTTTTTTTTTTTTTTTTTTTTTTTTTTTTTTTTTTTTTTTTTTTTTTACAGCAGACCCTTTAACATTTTTTGCAATCCCTCTAGTCGTTTTTTGTCTGTGATGGTCCTGATTTCACCTTCAATTTGGATTGAAAGCCTTGCTGCGTACACTATTCTTGGATTTAGACCCTTCCTTTGCATGACTTTGTATATTTCATTCCATTCCCCTCTGGCCTGGTGAGTTTCTGTTGAGAAATAAGTAGCTAGTCTTATTGGGTTCTTTTGTAGGTAACTTTCTGTTTCTCTCTGGCTGCTTTTAAGATTCTTACTTTGTCTTTAGTATTTGCCAATTTAATTATAATGTGCCTTGGTGTCGGTTTATGGGGTTTCATTTTGCTTTGGACTCTGTGAGGTTCTTGGATTTGTGTCGTGTTTTTCTTTCCTATATTGGAGAAGTTTTCTGTCATTATTTCTTCAAAAAGGTTTTCTATTCCTTGCTCAGTTTTCACTCTTTCTGGAATCCCAATTATTTGGATGTTGTTTTGTCTCCTGTTATCCCAAAGTTCCCTTAGGCTCTCCTCTTGCTTTTTAATTTTTTTTCTAGAAGCTGCTGTACTTTGGTATTTTTCCCTACCTTGTTTTCTAGCTCGCTGATGCAGTCCTCTGCTTCTTCTAGCCCACTTTTGATGATTTCTATTGAGTTATTTATAGTAATGATGTTATTTTTATTTCTTCTGGATTATTCTGCATTTCTTCCTACTTCTTCAATTCCTCTTGGCTCTTCTTCATTTCCTCTTTGCTCTTACTCACATTGTCAATTTTTCTTCCATTCTTTTCAGCCACATTATAACCATTTTTCTGAATTCTTTCTCTGGAAGGTCTATTTCTTCTTCTATTTTGTTTACTTCCTTTTCTGGTGACCCCTGCTTTTCTGTCATATGCGGGATTTTTCTCTATCTGCTCATGGTCTTTTTTCTCTGGCTGTCTCTTTTTGTAGTTCTCTCTCCCATGTTGATTTAAAGGCACAAACTACAACATGACCAGGTACAACACACAAGGGTCTTATCCCAGGAGAACTCTGACCTTTCCTTGTGGTGTGTGGAGCTCCTCTGAGTCCCAGTGTCTGTGCCAATTGGAGAGCAGTGTTCTGGGTCCCACAGATATTTGGTGGGTGCTGCAGCTGTAACTTTGAAGATAGCCATAGACATCCACTTACCCCTTTCCTGGAGGATAACTGTCTCTTAACATGCCAACAAACACTCCCAGTGCAACTCTCATCTGCTCTCTCTGTCAGCCCAGCGATAAGGCTCCTGGCACATCCCTCTATTCCGCCGCCATATTTTTCTCCCATAACAGGGGACTTTAATACACTACTGACCTCACTGGATAAATCCTCTAGACCAAAAAAAGTCAGCCAAGAAACAAGAACTCTAAATAACTCACCAGATCAGAAGGATCTAATTAACATCTTCAGAGTATTTCACCCCAAACCATGGAATATACATTCTGCCCAAGAGCACATGGGACATTTTAAAAAATATATCACATATTGAGACATAAGCAAAGTATCCCCAAATTCAGAAAGATTGAAATCATATCAAGCAATTTCTCAGGCCACAATGGCATAATATTAGAAATAAACTACAATAAAAACATCCCAAAAATTCAAATACTTGGAAGTTGAATAGCATATTTATTAAACAATGATTGGGTTATTAATGAGATCAAAGAATCAATTAAAAATATTCTGGAGACTAATGACAACAGAGAGGAATTTATAGGTCTGCTCCAACCACAAAGACAAGAGGATAAACAGTCCAGAGATGGAAGATGCTGATGATGCCTTGCCATGCTAGCAGTCAGCAGCTGTGAATTGCTACAGATTCCTAGACCAAACAAGAGAGGGTCGGATCTGCATTGCCACCATTTGTCCACCATCCAGATACCATTGCTGATGTGTACACATAAGGAAATGTTTGACATTGAAACTGGGACTCAGAACTATTGGACATTAAAATTGGTACTCAAACATTTTTTGTTGTTGTAAGTTTATTTCTAGCCTGCAGAGGCAAGATGTTTTTAAAGAAAAGAATTGGGAGGAGGGGAAGGAGGGTGGGTAACAGCTACAGAGGCAAATAATCAATGAACAGACTGTCATAATACAACGAAAAGGCAAGAGAGGTTGGGGGAGGGAGGACCTGTAAGAGATCAATCGAAGGATTTGTATGCATGTATGAAAGTATAGCCAATGGATACAAGATACTGGGGGGCAGGGTGGAGTGGACAGGTGAGAGCATGTACTAGGGGGTAGTGAAGGCCTGGGGGAGGTCAATAGGAAAAAAAAGGAGAAATATGTACTACTATTTGTAATACTTCAAACAGTAAAAAAATATAGATCCAGAGACACAGAAGCATGGAACAGACAGTTAAATCTCAGAGGGAAGCCAGGGTTAGGTGGGTGAGTGGGAAGAGATCAATCAAAGAACTTGTATGCAAATATGCATTAACCCATGGACACAGACAATAGGGTGGTGCAGGTTACAGGTAGAGGGTAGGGGTGGGTTGGGAGAGGTCAATGAGGGAAAAGGGGACAGATGTAATATTTTCAATAATATCTTTATTTAAAAAAATACAATTAATTTAATTAGGATTACTTAAAAAAAGTTCTGTCATCACCAGAATGGTCTTCCAAAGAAGAAAATCATCATCATAATAACAATATAAATAAATAGAAACACTGTTTTAAAAGTTATAATTCACTGGGTCAGGTGTGACTCCATGGTTGAGCATCCACCCATGAACAAATAGGTCATAGTTCAATTCTCAATGAGGGCGCATGCCTGGGTTGCAGCCTCGCACCCAGTAGGGGGCATGCAGGAGACAGCCTAACAATGACTCATTCTCATCATTGATGTCTTCATCCCTCTTTACCTCTCCCATCCTCTCTCTGAAATTAATAAAATCATATTTTAAAAAATAAAGTAAAGCCTGGAGTTAATTTTAAAAAAAAGTCTTTGCTAAGAAAGTTACAATTTAAGACAATTTTGGTGAAATAAAAACAGATTTGAATATTCATAATGAAATAAATGCAACATTGTCTGAAAACTTGTGAGAATTAACCTAGAGTGGTTAATTTTATTTTTAGCTTTTTAAGGTTAATAGGTTTTAAGAATAAAACACATAAAACTGTGGTTGAAATAAAAAAAAGGTGAAAACAGAATAAAGGAAAAATGTCAGTGTGGCTTCAAATGTATATACTGCAACCATTTATTGACAGAGAATAATGTAGCAGTGCCTGTCTGGTACTCACAGAAAGAGAAAGGACACATGACCTACAAAGCATATGTTTGGATAAGCCAAATAATATAAAGGCTACTAGTGTTGATCAAATGAGGGTTCAGCCAACATTTTTCCCCCATAAAATCGTCTTTAAAATCTGCTGAGGTTGAAAAGTCAGACATGAAATGACTTTAGACAAATTATGACCAAAAATATATGATGACTATTGAATATATTTAATTACACAACTAATAATAAATAAACATGAAGATAGAATATGAAGAAAATATTATATGCTAATGTAAAAATAAACAACTAACAAAGGAGGGGGAAGTAAAGTAAAAATAAATAAATGAATAATTAAATACTAATAATAAAATAATTGGAAAATTTAAAGTAATAAATACTAGGTTTACCGATTGTTAATAATATATTCATTTTGCTCATATCCTTTCTGCTCTCGTATGCACATATGCATACATGCAAAATATACACATACACACACACTTCATTCATGTATTCATTCATTTTTGCTGAATCATGGTTGTAAGTTCTTTTAAAGGGCATGATCCAAGGATTCTCACCAGCAGTGTGTGAGAGGGCTTGTCTCTGTCTGCACAGAATTGTCAAAAGAACAGAGGTCATGTTTTGATAGGTTAGGATTGTATCTAATTGTAGTTTTAGTTTACAATTCTCTTATCAATAAGTTGGAGCAATTTTTCATATATTTAAGGTTCACTGGTTACCTTTTTTTTTTTAAGGAACAATTGCTTCATATATTTTGTCCACTTTTCTTTTGGGGCTTGCTAACAATTTATATGTTTTTTTAAATATATTTTATTAATTTTTACAGAGAGGAAGGGAGAAGGTGAGAGAGTTAGAAACATCGATGAGAAAAAGACATCGACCAGCTGCCTCCTGCACGCCCTCCACTGGAGATGTGCCCACAATCAAGGTACATTCCCTTGACGGGAATCAAACCTGGGATCTTTTAGTCCGCAGACCAACGCTCTATCCACTGAGCCAAACTGGTTTTGGGCTATATGTTTTTATATTATAAATTGTTAACAATTTATATTATGTTTTTATATTATAAATTGTTAACAATTTATATATATATATATATCCTAGTATATATAAATTGTTAACAATTTATATTAAAATGTTAGTCTTTTTTCTCTAATATCACTAGTAAATAATTATTTCTGCCTTTTTTTGGTCTTTGATTTTTGCCTACATGTTTCCACTATGTAATGCATTAAAAATCTACTTAATTGTATTAATCTTTCTTTTCTTGCATTTAAATTTTGAGCCATAGGTAAATATATTTTTTCTATACTCAAATAATAAAATAATTAATTCATTCTTTTTCTGATGTTATTTGTGCTTTATTATTTTACATTTGTATTTTGTATATTTGTGCATTATCGTGGTATACTAGAGACGTGGGGCACAAAATTTGTGTACTCATTTAAATAAATTTAATTAGGATTACTTTAAAAAAGCCCCTCAGCCTGTCCCACACCCTCTCAAAGTCTGGGAGCCTTCGGGGACATTGGACTGACAGCCGACTCCAGAGAGAGTGGGCCTAAGCCATCAGTTGGACATCCTAGCGTTGCTACAGAGGCGGGAGAAGCTCCCACCACTGCTGTTGCCCTTGCCAGCTGTGGCTGAGTGGTGCTCTCTCTATGGGAGTGCACTAACCACCAGGGGGCAGCTCCTGCATGGAGTGTCTATTCCCTGGTGATCAGTGCACAGCATAGCAAGTTGTTGAGGGGCCTTAGCATATCATTAGCATATTATGTTTTGATTAGTTGAACGGATGACTGAGTGACCAGACACTTAGCATATTAGATTTTTATTTTATAGGATGATACTAGCTAAGGATTCAATTTTACCTTTTTCTAAAGGGGGGTATCCATTATTAAAAGTGTATCTTTATTTCAGTGTTTTGAAATGTGACATTTATTCTATAAACAATTTATATTTTTGTTTATAATTCTAGATGTTCTATTCTGTTTCAACTGTTCCTCTCACTGTTCCATGTGCCAGTGCACACTGTTTCAATGGCAGGGGCTCTTTAACAAGTTTATCTACTCTGGGGCTGGTTTGCTTTCCTTTCATTGTTTTTCTAGTTATTTTTCAAAGCTGCTTCCTCTCAATAAACAATAGAGACTTGTCTCTAGAAACAAAAAGCCCTCATTAAAAATATATGTTTTTATTTGTGTACAAATGGCAGCTCTATCATTTTTTACTCTTCATATGCAGGAATAAAATTACATCTTTCCATTTGTTAAAGTCACCTTTTGTGTCTTTTAGTAGGAAATATGTAAAGTTTTTTTATATAAGTTATTCCA
Source organism: Lasiurus borealis (assembly GCA_004026805.1). Taxonomy (NCBI): domain Eukaryota; kingdom Metazoa; phylum Chordata; class Mammalia; order Chiroptera; family Vespertilionidae; genus Lasiurus; species Lasiurus borealis. Next base: position 79,085 of record PVJN01001172.1, on the reverse strand, counting down.
GAGCAGTATATTTTTATGCATCTATTTTAAATGGGATTTAATGTTTTATTACATCATTAACTAATTGTACATATGAATGCCATCTATTTTTGTTAGTTGATTTTTTTGTTCTACTATGTAACTGAATTATTTGTTTCCTCATTGATATAATCTGCACATATAAATCATTTTATTTCTCCTGTCTGTATTTTAATGTGTCTAATTGTTTTCTCTGGTTCAGTTGCAGTGCCTAATACTTTTAAGAAACTACTATTAGTAATGGACATGGCTGCATCTTTGATGTTTTATTAACTTCAGTGGGAATGGCTTTGGGAATTTCACTTTATCTCAGGTAAATCCACAATCTTTTTAACGACTACTTCATATTCCACAATATGATAAAACAAGTTATTTCATCAGCTATATACAGATGAAAATTAAAAAATTGTTTAGCTATAACAACAATTGCTACAAAAGCATATTCATAAGCCATTAAAAATTGTTTGAAAATGCATGTAGAAGAGATAACTAAACCTAACTGGTTTGGCTCAGTGGATAGAGCATGGGCCTATGGACTGAAGAGTCTCAGGTTCGATTCCTGTCAAGGGTATGTACCTTGGTTTCAGGCACATCCCCAGTGGAAGGTATGTAGGACGCAGATGATAGATGTTTCTCTCTCATCAGTGTTTCTAACTCTTATCCCTCCCCCTTCCTCTCTGTGAAAAAAAATCAATAAAATATATTTTAAAATGAAGATATAACTAAATTACTATGTCAAGCAATGTCCTCATTTTTATAGATGTTTCTAAATTTATGTCAACATAAAGTTACATTATTGAAGCAATATGTGTGATTCCTTGTTTTTTTAATCTTTGTTTCCATATATTATTCAATGAAGTTACATTTGCCTAAGCAATAAGCAAATAGTGGTATTTTGTTGTTTCAATTTTCATTCAATAGAAAGTCTGCAAAAGGTGAACAGTTTATAATAAAGGGAATTGACATAGAGCACATACCAGGAAAACATAGAAAACATTTTTCATAAAAATTGCTTATTTATTTGAAAATGTATTATATGTATACATAAATTTGTCCTTTAGTAAAACATGGTCAGTTTTAAGTACAGCTATGTGTCACATAACCAAGTGTTAGTCAGTGACAAACTGCATACACGAGGGTGATTTTGTAAGATTATAATAAAGCTAAAATACTTCTATTGCCTTTAGGTACTGTAGCCATCACGATGCGTTATGCAAGTGTTTGTGGTGATGCTGCTATAAAAAGTTCTACTGAGCTGCCATATAAAAGTATAGTACAATTATCGGTAGTACATAATACTTGATATTGATAGTCAATGACCATGTTGCTGGCTTATGTATTTACTATACTATATCTTTAATTGTTATCTCAGAATGTATTATTTCTACTTATTAAAATAATTTGCTATAAAACACTATGCCATATGACACCAGCAGCAGCCTTATACGTCTTTTGTTTACTAAATCTCTTGATTATATTTTTGCTGTTGTGCTTGATTTAATTCCATATTGTTTTGTACAATAACATGCTGCACAGGCTTGTAGCCCAGAGCAATGGGCTATACCATAGAGCTAATTGTGCAGTGCACTGTAGCATCTAAATTTGTGTAAGTTCAGTCCACTGTGTTTACACAAAGACAAAAATAGCCCAATCATGCATTTTGAGAACATATCCCCATTATTAAGCTACATATGACTATATATCTTTACCTTTTTCTCATCTCTAAGGCTAGGTTTTAAGGCCCAATGGAAAATATGTTCTGCATGACTAGTTTATTTTTAAAAATAAATAATTCAGATGTTTCTACTTAGGTTGTTTATGATATATTATTTTACACCTACACCTTTTATCTATTTGAAATATATTTTGGTAAAATATGATATTCTATTTTTATTTTTATTAATTTTCAGTCTTTCTAGAAACTCCAATAATTTAAACAGTACTATAAAGATCTATAATACTTTATATAAAGTTTAAATAAAAAAATGATTGCTAACCGTGACGTATCACTTATTATGTGCTGTACCCTCTTCTAAGACCTCTCCTCTCATCACCAAGATCATGAGCTGTTACTTTCCTGGTCTCACAGATGAAACATTTAAGGCTCAGAGTGGTGATATTATGTGTCCAAGTCACACAGCATGTAATCCAGGTAAAAAACAAAACAAAACAAAACCTGAGACCATCAATGAGAATGAATTAGCAGTAGTTTCCCCACATAGACGTTCCACTTGGGAAGTCTGTGTTGCAGAAGCTTCAGCTGCCTGGTGCTCTATTTGGATGCCATATTGAGAAGCTCTTCTAATTACCTCATCACACCAGGCATGTGGACATCCAGTATGAGAAGGTGCACAGGGACTCAAAGAGCAGTGCTTCATTTAGTGCTACATCATCATTGACTTGAAAACTGGTGACATAGCACTAAATGAAGCACTAAATGAGGCTCTCACATTTTCCTTTGCCCTAAGCCCCACAAATCATGTGACTGATCTTGTATATTATGTGTCATGTATATACATGAATATTTGTTTTGTCAAAGCTAAGGATCTGTCTTTCCTCTGTCATGTTTTTGTCAGATGATGACAAAGGTAAAATGTAAAGTGGACTCTACTTTGCCATTTTCATCACAGGGAGGACTCAGGCCAGGTGAAATATTCTAGAAGCCGTGTTTTACACTTGACCATAATTCTGCCCTAAGAATAAAGACCTTACAGAGCCTTAAATGGTTTGGCTCAATGGTTAGAGCATCAGTCTGCAGACTCAAGGGTCCTAGGTTCCATTCTGTTCAAGGGCACATGCCCAGGTTGTGGGTTCGATTACCAGTAGGGGTGTGTAGGAGGCAGCCAATCAATGATTCTCTCTCATCATTGATATTTCTATCTCTCTCTCCCTCTCCCTTCCTCTCTGAAATCAATAAAATCAATATTTTTTTAAGAAAGGACTTTGTAAAATTAAACACACACACACACACACACACACACACACACACACACACTGAAAGCAAACAAACAAAAAAATAAACCTTTGGAAACATAGCTAAATCGAAATTATATATAACAAGGGTGATGACTTTGGACTGCACGGAAGACTGAGTGTACACAGAAGTACTTCCAACCCAGCATATTGAAATGATTAATAAATGAAAATGACAATAATTATTACTTTACTGAAGTTGAAATATAAGCAGAGAAAATCTTTCTGTACTAGAGAATAAGAAAGAATTAATGGCTGCAGAAGGAAGTGCTGCCAGACACTGCTTTGAGTCCAGATGTTGTCAAACTGTACATCCAGCCCAGGAAAGGAGACCAGGTTCCAAATGCGGAAGCAGGAGAATCAGGCCACTACCTACCTGAAGGGAGGAAGCCAACACCCAGGTAACTTCTCAGAATGTGGAGCCACCAATTCTCACACAAAGCAGAATTGTCAACTCAAAGCTAGAAAAAAATAGTGAGAAAGCTTGGCATTTTTCAAGAACTTTGTGTAGAAAAACAAAATATTGCCATTTGGAAACTGAAACCCAAACATTTCTTCATTAAGTTTTATAATTCAAATTTGGAATTATTTTATTATACTAGTATATGAATCCCCAAGCCTCAAAATTAAATGAAAACTAATCCTATCATTACATGTTGGAGGCTTTAGTTGGAGTATTCTTAAACTGCTTTATAATAAATTATTTATTCTACAGGCTTTATGAGACTCCAAAGAATGATCAAACTCTGGTGAAGTAAGTGTACAATAAAAATAAAATCATAATAGAAATGAAATTCTATTTGGAAGAGTTAGTAGGCACAATAATCAACAAATTAATGTACCAAGAATGAGAAGGAACAATAAAATCTGGAGGGGGCTACAAAGTTATTGCTTAAATAATTAAATAGGTAAATAAAAAATGGCATCTGTAACGAAGGAATAGAATAGTATAAGGAAGATAAGTTCAATTTAAAATGAATCAACCAGAATATTTACAATGAAAATTTCACAATTGAATATTTAGAATTTACTTTAAATTGGGTAACAGCTCATTATATTCAACTGAAGACAGAATTCTATAACTGACTAATTGATTCAAATAAATTTTTACAGATATTTAAAAATTCTAATTATAAAAAAAAAGTTAAGAGACATGAAGGATGGGAACAGGGGACCAATACAGAGTTCCTGAAGAGTTTGTACCATTCATCAGGCAGAATAAATAAAACCAGTTAACTGAAACTGCAGAAAACCACAGAGATAAATATTAAAATGAAACTGTCAGTTTTGCTTCCCAGTCTGTCATGCAAATAGTTTAGAATGTGTCACTCTCGTACTCGAAACAAGACAAAAGATGAAAAAAAATAAAATCAACTCTTAGATCTATCAGAGAGTCAACAAGGAAAACCACCACATCAAAATGGAGAGACCAATTGCAAAACCAAAATACCAACTTACTGGGCACAGAGGTGCTGCAGGAGCAAGGTCCGAACAGCAAAGGGTGTTGACAAGCTGGTCAGAATGAGATAAATTCCCCGGGCCAGCCTTCTGAGGATAAGCATAGTACATTGACTAACTTCAGCAGCCCTGCTGAGTACTAGGAGCAAAATCAGAGAAAAAGTCCTTTTCATTCTCAGCAGCAGGAGAGAAAAATATATTTTAAATGCACCCTGGACACTGTTCTTTTTAACAAATGTCTGACTTCACACAGACTGCTTCTCTAAGGCCTGACCGACCTGGGAAAGAAGGTACACCCAGCACCAGCCACAGTTAGCCTTTCTGTCTCGCCTACAGAGGAGGGAAGGGGAACATAAGGAGCATTTCTGGAAGTCACTGTCCATGGCCTTGGCTGACAAACACTTTATATCTAAACATAGAATTAGAAAATGCTTCTATTCTCCCCACATCTTTCCACTAACATAGGCTCCTGCCAAACAAAGGATGAGTGACAGCCCTCAGACCTCATTGAAAAAGGTCTACAGGAGAACAAGAGAGATCAAGAAAAGGGACATGAAAGAACATTTTAGTCTCTGACACAACATGTATCACAAACAATACTATCTGGCTCCCAGCCAGATAAATGCAAAATATTACACTAAAGATTGATTGCCTCCATTTGTTTCACTAATATACCATTTCTACCCTTTCACAAGGAAGTTATAAAGCATGCAAAATGCCAAAATATGCTTTGCCTTTTACAAAAACAAAATGTGTGAAGATAAGGAGTAAGGATCAGAATAAGTTATAGCAGGTATTTGGAAATTATCAGACTCAGAATTTAAAATAATAAATAAATCCAGGATTTAAAAAATCCTAATTAATGTTTAATGGGTTTTGATAGAAAAAAAATGAAGAACGTGCACAAAAACGATGGTAATGTAGCAGATGAATAATGGAAATTCTACAAAAGAATCAAAAGATAATCCTAGAAATAAAAACATTTAACCAGAAATATGAAACATCTTTGATGGGCTTACCAGTATGCTTTATGAAGACAAGGAAGGAATCATGGAACTTGAAGATTTGATAATGTAAATTTATAAATCTGAAGATCAAATGCAAAAAAAGAATTAAAAAAATTAAAAGGGATATCTAATAATATTGGTACAATTAAAAATGTTGTAACAGACATGTAATGAGAATACAAGAACAGAGAAGTGAGCAGAAGAAATATCCTATCTAATAAAGAGGGAATATGCTAATTGATGTACCATCACAAAGATGGCAGTACCCACAGACAATAAGTAGGAAATATGCTAATTGACTGCCACACCCTCAAAGATGGTGGCACCCACAGCCACAATATGGCAGTGCTCAGTCCCCTCAGCCCCCGAGCTGCCCAGGGCCAGCCAAAGGCACAGACAAACCTTGGATGGCAGCTGCCCAGCCAACCATGGCAAGCCTAAGGTGCAGACAAATCTTGGATGGTGGCTGCCCAACTGCCCAGGGCCAGCCTGAGGCACAGGTAACCAGGACTGGCCAAGGCTTGTGCTGCTGGCAGTGGCAGCAGCAGAGGTGTGATGGGGGCATCACCTTCCACTGATGACTGGGTGGTCTCCCACCCCTGAGGACTCCCAGACTATGAGAGGGGGCAGGCCTTGCTGATGGACTACTCCCTCCAATATATGGATTTTTCATGCACGGGCCTCTAATTTGAAATAAAAATTTCTGAGAATTTTCTAAAATAATGACAAATACCAATTTAATCCAGGGGTTCAAAGAGTATCAAGCTGGATAAATATCCCCTACCCACCAAATGTATACCTTGGCATATCATATTCCAACTTCAAAAAATCAAATACAAAAACAAAACAATAGAAAAAGCGTAAAGCAAAGCCAGAATCATTAAAACACCTTACTGAGAACATCTTACCTAGGTACAAAGGTAAGCATTACATCATACACTTCTTAAAAATTGTGCAAGCAAAGTGATGTTAATACTATAATTTTTTAAAAATATATTTTATTGATTTTTTACAGAGAGGAAGGGAGAGGGATAGAAAATCAGAAACATCCATGAGAGAGAGACATTGATCTGCCGCCTCCTGCATGCCCCATACTGGTGATGTGCCTGCCAGCAAGGTACATGCCCCAGACCAGAATCAAACCTGGGACCTTTCAGTCTGCAGGTCGATGCTCTATCCACTGAGCCAAACTGGTCTCGACCTATAATTTTTTTTACTCTCTCCTTTGGATTACATCTAATAAAGAATTCATAACCAAAAAGAAGTGCCTCTGCACAGCACACAAAAACCACCAAAAGTTTGCAGGTTCAATTCCAGGATAAGGCACAAACTGGAGGCAACTGAACAATGTCTCTCTCTCATATAGATGTGGTTCTCTCTCTCTCTCCCTCTCTCTCTCTCTCTCTCTCTCTCTTTCTCTTTCTCTCTCTCTAAACAATACACATATCTTTGCATGAAGATTTTAAAATCTTTTGAAAGTGGTTCTTGTAAGGTTAGAAACAAGACAAGGATGCCCATTCTCACAACTTCTGTTCCATACAGTTCAACATAGTTAGAACAATGAGATAAGACAATGAAATAAAAGACATCCAGATTTGAAAGGAAAAAGTAAAATCTTAACTGTTAGCTGATGATATATGTTATACAGAAAATCCCAAAGTTAGTCAAAACTGTAGAAATTAAATTATTTCAGTAAAATTCCAAGACGCAAAATAAAAATACAGAAATTAATTATATTATTTCAGAGTAATGATGAAACATCTAAACAAGAATTAGGAAACTTCATTGCATTCAGAATAACATAAAAAAATAACAAAATTCTTAAAAATAATTAAACTGAGAAAGTCAAATATCTGTACAATGAAAATTTGAAAACATTAAAAAATCAAAGATATAAATAAATAAAGTGGCATCACATGTTTATGGGTCAGAATAATTAATATAGTTAAAGTAGACATACTATTCAAAGGCCTCTACAGACTCAATAGAATCCCCATCAATATACCAAGGGCATTTTTCACAAACATCAAAGAAATAATGATAAGATTTGTTTGAAACCACAAAAAAAAAAAAAAAAAAAATCCCAACTAGCCAAAACAACTCTGAGAAAAAGAAGAAGTTGGAAGAATTACACTTTCATATTTCAAAATATATCACAAATCCATAGTAATAAAAAATGGTAATGGTACTGACACAAAGTTAAACACATTGACCAGTGGAACAGACAAAACAGCCCAGAATTAAGTGTCAGCCTATGTGGTTTACTAACATATGACAAGGGAACCAAAAATTCCCAATAGGAAAAGGATAGCCTCTTTAACAAATATGTTGGAATAACCTTGATTAACACATGCAGAACAATGAAAATGAACCCCTATTATTCACAAATTTTAACTCAAAATGCATGTGACTTAAACATAAAGATGACATCATAAAGCCTGTGAAGAAAACATAGGGAGGAAGTTACTCAATATTGCTCTGGGCAATGATTTTTTGGACATGATGTCAACAGCACAAACAGAAAACCAAAAATAACAATTAAAATTATATGCAATTCAAAAGCTTGTAAACAAAAATATAAACAACAAAAAGGAATACATTTGACCCAATATTCCAACTTCTAGGAATGTAGCCCAAGAAAACAGAAACACCATTCAGAAAGGATATATTCATAGCAGCACAATTTGCAATAGCTAAGATTTGGAAACAGCTTAAGTGCCCATAAGCAGATGAATGGATTAAAACACCATAGAATCTACACATGTACACAATGGAATATTACACTGCTTTAAAAAAAGAAGGGAATCTTACCATTTGTAACAGCATAGACGGAACTGGAAAGCATTATGCTTAGCAAAACAAGCCAGTCAGAGAAAAATACATATCACATGTTCTCACTTATTTGTGGAATATAATGAACAATATAAGCTGATGAACAAAAATATAGCCAGATATATAGAAACATTGAAAAGACTGTCCAGCCTTTAAGGGAAGTTGGAGGGTGAGGGGATAAGAAATCAACCAAAGAACTTGTATGCATGCATATGAGCATAACCAATGGACATAGACAATAAGAGTTAGGGCATGTGCTGGGGGATGGGAGCAGTTTGGCAGAGGTCAATGGGGGAAAAAGGAGAATCATATAATACTTTTAACAATAAAGAATTACAAAAGAAGAAAAACAAACAGGGAGAAGAGGAAGGGAAGGATGGGGAGGGGGAGGAGGATGAGGAGGGGGAGGAGGAGAAGGAGCAGAAGGAGGAGGAGGAGGGGGAGAGGGACAGGGACAGGGACAGGGAGAGGGAGAGGGAGAGGGAGAGGGAGAAGGAGCAGGAGAAGAAGAAAGGTGGCTGGCGGATGATGGCGGTTGGCAGGATGAAGGTGAGGGAGCGGAAGAGAGTGAGGGGACAAAAAGAGTGTGTGTGTGTGTGTGTGTGTGTGTGTGGTGGGTGTGTGATTGTGTGAGGGACAGTTGAATATCGTGGGAGCAGTGGGGGCTGGCAGTCCAGGCTCTCTTGGACAGGGAGAGACTGCCCTCACGGCTTTCACTCCCTGGACTGTGGAACTCGGGCACAGAGCCCACGCCATCTTGAAAGGAAACAGGGCCTTTCTTTGGGAACTCATCAACACCACCAGCTAGAGGGGCATTGGAGTTGTCCTGCGACCCAACAGCCAAGCCAGCCAGAGTTCTGCAAACCAGTGGACCCTGCATTCCCGCGGACCTTGGAACCTTTGCCTCCAAAACAGTGAATGCAACCTCCCCCTCCCCAGGGACATTGGCACAGCTTCCGAAGCAGCCACACAGAGGTCCTGGCTTGTGATCTTGCTGGTATCTGTGCGCACTGTGTGCAGCAGTTTCTGGACACCCTAGTCCCTGTGTTTGCGCAGGTCAGCGGCTACTCTCCACCTGCCGAACTCCCAGGTCAATGCGTTTCTGTGCACATCCGCAGCAGGCCTTAGCGCCAGTTGAGGGACACCCTAGTCTCTGCACTGTCTGTGACGGCCTAGACCTTGTGTTTGTGTGTTCAGGTCTCCCTGTCTGTGGCATACCCTCCTATCTGGTTTGTGGAGCTCCCTAGTCATCTGGGTTTGCAGTGTGCCTTTGAGGCCGCCACCCAAGGCGGGTTGTCAGCAGCACATTTTTGGCGGTCCACCCCTTAAACAGTGCCTGGCAGCCTCTGGGAGCCCCTGGGAGCCTCCATGGGTGTGATTCTTTAACTCTGGACACGACAGCCATGCCTCTTCAGGGTGTAGGCCCCTGCAACACATCACCTTGACAGACGGGTCCTTATTGCCACTGTGTATCCCGCTGGGCATGTGTGATCTCAATTTAGGGTGCAAAATAGCAAAAATAAGGACACTCCACTCCATCGCTGCCAAATTCTAGACAACACAGTTGTGCTGCTCAATCTCACAAATCTACATCAAAAGAATCCAAATAGCTCAAGTAGGAAACTACAATATATTAACAAACACAGGAGAACTGAGAGAATAAACTAGTAGCACCACCACCCCCAAAAACAAACAAACAAAAAAAAACACACAAACAAAAAAACTTGGGTAATAAAATAATTAGATCACAATTACAACATTACAGGAAAACATGGGAAGATGTAAAAGCAATCCCCAAAGAAAATAAAAAGAGGACTCTCCAGAAAGGAAGTTAGATGAAATTGAAGTGACCAGCCTTTCAGAGAAAGAGTTCAGAGTAATGGTTTTAAGGATGTTTAAACGGATGGAAGACAAATACACACAACTCAATGACACTATCACACAACTCAATGAGAACTATAAGGAGCTGAATGAGAATATCACCAACATGAAACAAAACCAAGAGGAGATGAAGAAAAACATAGCTGCAATAAGGAATACAATGGAAGGCCTAAACAGTAGACTAGAAGAGGTTGAGGACCGCATCAGCAAATTAGAAGACAAGGTAGGAAAAAAACACATAAACATAGCAACAACTGGAAAATAAGACTTAACAAAAAACAAGAAGAGAGCCTAAAGGAGCTTTGGAACAACACAAAATGAAACAACATATGCTTAATTGGGATACCAGAAGGAGTGAAGAAAAGGAAGGAATAGAAAACCTATTTGAAGAAATAATGACAGACAATTTCTCTCATATTGGCAAAGAAAAAAATATGAAAGTCCAAGAAGTATACAAAGTCCCAAATAAGCTGAACCACAGAAAAACCGACACCAAGACATATCATAATTAAATTGGTGAACACTAACAACAAAGTAAGAATCTTAAAGGCAGCCAGAGAGAGACAGAAAGTTACCTACAAGGGATCTCCTATTAGAATAGCAACTGATTTCTCAACAGAAACACAACAGCCCAGAAGGGAATACAATGAAATATGTAAAGTGATGCAAATCAAGGGTCTGAACCAAAGAATACTATACCCAGCAAGGCTATCATTCAAAATTGAAGGTGAAATCAGGAGCTTTAAAGACAAGAAAGGGCTAAGAGAGTTTATCACTAACAAGCCAATAATGCAAGAACTGCTAAAGAGACTGCTGTAAAAAGAAGAAAGAGAAAGGAAAAAAAAACAACTAAAAAAACTAAGGAAAATTATAACACCAAACATAAACTTGTCAATAATATCATTAAACGTAAATGGGTTAAATGCACAAATCAAAAGATATAGGGTAGCTCAATGGTTAAGAAAATAGGACCCATATATTTGCTGTGTACAAGAGACCCACCTCAGAGAAAAGGATTCACACAGACTGAGAGTGAAGAGATGGAAAACATTTTTCAGGCAAATAGAAATGAGAAAAAAGCTGGGGTAGCAATACTTATAACTGATAAAATAGACCTCAAAGTAAAGGCTATAACAAGAGATAAGGAAGGCAACTACATAATACTAAAAGGAGGAATTCATCAAGAATATATAACCCTGGTAAACATATACACATCTAATACAGGAGCCCCTAAATATGTATTTAAAAAAAAACTCTTGGAGGATATCAAGGGAGAGATCGACAGCAATACAATCATAGTAGGGGATTTAAATACACCACTGACATCTCTGGACAAATCCTCTAGACAAAAAATCAGCAAAGAAACAGCGATTCTAAATAATTCACTAGATCAGATGGACCTAATTGACATCTTCAGAGCATTTCACCCCAAAGCTAGAGAATACACATTCTTCTCAAGTGCACATGGGACATTCTCAAAAATAGACATATTGCATAAGCGAAGTCTCCCCAAATTCAAAAAGATTGAAATCGTATCAAGCATTTTCTCAGACCACAATGGTATAATGTTAGAAATAAACTACAAAAACATTCCAAAAAATTCAAACACTTGGAAGTTGAATAGCATGTTACCAAACAATGATTGGACTATAAATCAAATAAAAGAAGAAATTAAAAATTTTCTGGAAACTAATGACAATAAAAACACAACAATGCAAATGCTATGAAACACAATGAAAGCAGTGCTGAGAGGGAAGTTTATAGCTCTACAGGCCTACCTCAAAAAAAAGGAAAAAATTGTAATGAATCACCTAACTCAACAACTCAAAGAATTAGAAAGAGAGCAACAAGAAAAGCCCACTGTGAGCAGAAGGAATGAAATAATAAAGACAGAGCAGAAATGAATGACATAGAGACAAAAAAAAAATACAAAAATCAACAAAACAATGAACTGTTCTTCAAAAGAATAAACAAGATTGATGAAACTCTACCCAGGCTCACCAAGAAGCAAAGAGAGAGGACCCAAATAAACAAAATGAGAAATGAGAGAGGGGAAATAACTACAGACCCCATAGAAATACAAAGGATTGTTAAAAAAAATATATTATAACAAATCTATTCCAACAAATTTTACAACCTAGAGGAAATGGACAGATTCCTAGAAAAGCAGAACCTTCCAAAATTCACACAGGAAGATTCAAAAAATCTCAACACACTGATAACTAAGGAATAATTTGAAGCAGTCATCAAAAAGCTTCCAGCAAACAAAAGCCCAGGGCCAGATGGCTTCACAGGGGAATTTTACCAAACATTCATAGAAGAAGTAAAACCCATTCTTCTCAGACTATTCCAGAAAATTCAAGATGATGGAACACTTCCAAACTCCTTCTATGAAGCCAGCATCACCTTAATACCAAAACCAGGTAAAGATAACACAATGAAAGATAATTACAGACCAATATCCCTCATGAACATAGATGCCAAAATCCTCAACAAAATACTAGCAAATTGAATACAGCAATACATCAGAAAGATCATACACCATGACCAAGTAGGATTTATCCCAGGGATGCAAGGATGGTACAATATCTGCAAATCAATAAATGTGATACATCACATAAACCAACTGAAAGATAAAAATCACATAGTCATAACAATTGATGCAGAAAAAGCCTTCACCAAAATCCAACACCCTTTCTTAATAAAAACTCTCAGCAAGGTAGGAATAGAGGATCATATCTCAACAAAATAAAATCCATATATGACAAACCCACAGCCAACATCATACTCAATGGGCAAAAACTAAAACCATTCCCTCTAAAAACAAGAACAAGACAGGGATGCCCATTCTCACCACTTCTATTTAACATAGTGCTGGAAGTATTAACCATTGCTATCAGACAAGAAAAATAAATAAAAGGCATCCAAATAGGAAAAGAAGAAGTAAAACTGTCCTTATTTGCCGATGACATGATACTGTACATAGAAAACTCTAAAGACTCCATCAAAAAATTATTATACTTGATAAATGAATTCAGCAATGTAGCAGGATAAAAAAATTAACACCAATAAATCTTTGGCATTTCTATATACCAGTAATGAACTTACAGAAAGAGACTAAAACAGCAATCCTTTTACTATAGCATCAAAAAAATTAAGATACCTAAGAATAAACTTAACTAAGGAAGTAAAAGACCTATACACAGAAAACTACACAACACTAAAAAAAGAGATAGACAAAGATATAAACAGATGGAAGAACATACCATGTTCATGGATTGGGAGAATCAATATCATCAAATTGTCCATTTTACCCAAAGCAATTTATAAATTAAGTGCAATCCCCATGAAAATACCAAAGGCATACTTCACAGAACTAGAATGAACTTTCCAAAAATTCTTCTGAAATAACAATAGACCCCAAATAGCTCCAGCAATCCTTAGAAAGAAGAACGATGTAGGTGGGATCTCAATGCCAGACTTCAAGCTGTATTACAAAGCCAATGTTCTCAAAACTGCCTGGTACTAGCACAAGAACAGACACATAGATCAATGGAATAGGATAGAGAACCCAGAAATCGACCCAAACAATTATGCTCAATCAATATTTGACAAAGGAGGCAGGGACATACAATAAAGTCAAGACAGTCTCTTCAACAAATGGTGTTGGGAAAATTGGACAGAAACATGGAAAAAATGAAACTAGACCACCAACTTACACCATACACAAAAATAAACTCAAGATGCATAAAGGACTTAAACATAAGCCGGAAAACCATAAAAATACTAGAGGAATCCATTGGCAGCAAAATCTCCAACATATGTGGAAGGAACTTGTTCACGATACAGCTTCTTGGGAAATGGAAACTAAAGAAAAAATAAATAAATGGGACTACTTCAAAATAAAATCTTTTGCATAGCAAAAGAAATCATCAACAAAACAACATGAAAGCCCACTTCAATGGAGAACATATGTGCCAATGATATCAATAATAAGGATTTAATCTCCAACATTTACAGGGAACTTATACAGTTTCACACACACACACACACACACACAAAAAGATAAACAACCCAATCAAAAAATGGAGAACTGATCTAAATAGGCACTTCTCCAAGGAAGATAGAAGGAAGGCCAATAGAAATATGAAAACCTGCTCAAAATCACTAATTATCAGAGAAATTCAAATAAAAACAACAATGTGGTACCATCTCACACCTGTCAGAATGGTTATCATCAAGAAAACAACAAATGACAAGTGTTGTTGATCATGTGGAGAAAAAGGAACCCTTGTGCACTGCTGGTGGGAAGGCAGACTGGTGCAGCCACTGGGGAAAACAGTATGGAGTCTCCTCAAAAAACTAAAAATGGAAATTCCATTTGACCCAGTGATCCCACTACTAGAAATGTACCCCAAAAACTAAAAACTCCAATCAGAAAGAATATATGCACCCCAATGTTCATAGCAGCACAATTCACCAAGATGTGGAAACAGCCTAGGTGCTCATCAACAAATGATTGGATTAAAAAAAATGTGGTACATTTACACAATGGAATACTATGCTGTAGTAAAAAAGAAGGAGCTCATACCATATGCAACAACATGGATGGGGATGGAGAGCATTATGCTTAGTGAAATAAGCCAGGCAGAGAAAGACAAATATCACATGATCTCACTCATCTGTGGAATATAATGAATGACGTAGACTGATAATCAAGATCAGGTCTAGAGAATGAGAACATTGATAAAAGCATCAAACCTCGGGGAGGGTGGGGGTTGGTGGGAATAAGGGGGAGATATCAACAGAGGGACTTTTGTACATGCATATGAGCATAATCATTGGGCATAGACAATGGGGAAAGTGTGGCAGGGGAGGGAATCTATACAGTGGTCTCCATAACCTTAAGATAAATTAATTCATGAGAAAAAAAGATTTTTAAATGAAACTCTGTAACATGAAAATCATTTTGGAAGGAAATAAAGAGAAGTTTCCTTTAAACCTCATAAGGATCGTAATTGAAAGTCAATATATTTGGCCTCTTGAGATAAGGTAAGTAATCTGTGTTTATGCCTCCCTGAAATAGTTTATATAAAATTACAAAAATAAATTGTCAGCCCGTTTGAAATTGAATTGCCATGGCCTAGAACAAAGAATATCCTTAATGATATTATCCTACAATATCATTTAATTTTTGACATTTCACAACAACATATTGTACAACTACCCCAAACGAATGTACAAACTAATTCTTTGAATGTTTAGCAGCAATTTAAAAAGAGGACATGAAAGGATTTAATTCCCTTCAGAGGAAATTTTGGCACTGGGAAGGCACTTGAGCATTCTATACTGGCCCTCTTTCCTCTTTTGCCAAGAGAGATACTCTTCTCACAACCCAGTGATCCTCAGCTGTAGCCTGAGCTCACTATTCATTCTGAGGTTGAAGCCTAGAGGTGGCTGGTGTAATGGATCTGTCTCTTACCAAATGGTGTGAGCTGAGCCTTCCCTGGAGAAGAAACCTGAATTCCCTGAAATGAGTGAACAGTGCCTGGGCCCCTGCCAGCAGGCGAGGGGACCCCCAAGGTATGTGCAGGGCATGGAGGCTACAGGGGCATAGACTACCATGGAGACAGAACTGAACCTCACAACACCCTGCTTGGCCCCTGAGGATGACTGGTTAGCTATAGTCGGGTAAGATTCCTCAGGGAAGGAACAACCTAAGACAGGCACAGTCAAAGAAGGGCCATCAGGAAAGAACTTGGGGATCAACAGGGGTGGGGCACAGACACCCCCCCCCCACCAACCTTGCAGGGATCTGAACATTCACCCCTTCTGAGGGCAGTCTCATGCCCCCATGGCTACCTCGCTTCCCATGCTCAGCTCAGATCAGGGCCCAGGTAACAGACAGAAACATGCCAACAGCAGCTGCCGTATAGTTAAATTCATCCTAGCACTGGGAATGCTCAGTGCCAACTCAATGCAAATAAACCTTTCCACTAATATATACATGGTAATCTAAGATTGTTGGTAGAGTATTAAATTTGATGTAAAAGAGTTACCAAGCTCTCAGATTAATTTAAATTGGAGAAATGAAATAAGCAAACACCAAGAAAATTTAAGTGTACTGGATAAAAAACTGTTTCTAAAGTATTAATTAAAATTTCTATTGATAGCTCATCTCATGGTAAAATTGTTTAATATGAAATGAACAGAAAACAGGCATATTTGTGTACAAAAAGTTAAAATTTAAACTTATCAAGATTGCATTAAAAATTTTACAAAATTCTCTATTAATCATAAAAAGGGGAGGGGTGCAGGATAAGAGCATGTAAGGAAAAATATCCGGTAAGTAAATTGCAACTAGAAAATTTTCACTTTAGAAAATTAATTTCCATTTGTAATGCTAATATCAAGACACCCATGAAAAACACACATGGTGTCAAAATAATACAAAGGAAAAGTGGATAGGCAAAAATAAAAATGACCCCAAGTCAATTTTATAGAAAAGATTCCTGTATTAACTCTTGGTTGAAAATATGTTTATACACTTTCAGAAAACAACTCCAAGACCAAATGGACTCCTGCAACAGAGAGGATCTGACAGGTCTGTGCCAAACACGAAGGCAAGAGGAGAAACAGTCCAGAGATGAAAGACACTGATGACGTCTTGCCATGTGAGTAGTTAGTAGCTGAGCATCGCTACAGGATGCCCTGGACCAAACCAGAGAGGGTTGGACCAGCATCGCCACCATCTGTCCAGTATCCAGATACCATTGATGACATGTACACATAAGGAACTGTCTGACACTCAAACTGGGACTCGAATCTATAAGACATTGAAATTGGGACTCAATCATTTTTCTTCAGCTCTGGTTAGTTTATTTCTAGCCTACAGGGTCAAGATGTTTTTAAATACAAGAAACAGGAGGTGGAGGGGAGGAAGCAGATGCAGAGGCAAAGAAACAATGAAAAGACTGTCCTGCTACAGTGGGAAGCAGGGGAAGTTGGGGAGGAGGGGCCTATAGGATATCAACCGAAGGACTTGTGTGCATGTGTGTGTAGGCATAGCCAGTGGATACAGGGCAATGGGGGAAGGTGGGAACGGGGGACGGATGAGGGCAGGTACTGGGGGGTGGGGAGGGCAATAGGGGAAAAATAATAAGTTAATTAATTAATAAAAAAGGAGAAGAAGAGAAAGGAGGAGGAGGAGGAGGAGAGCCGCTAGTGAGGATGCAATAAAAAGGTAACCCCTATATAACTTATTGGTAGTGTACATTGGTCAAAACCCTGTGGAAACTTATATGGAGATTTCTCAAAAAATTAAGAGTAGTTCTACTATATAATCCAGCAATTACATAACTGGTTATCTATCTAAAGAATATGAAAACAGGATTTTTATATATATATTTCCATGCCTATGGCAGCATTGTTCAAAATAGCCAAATGCCTAACACTGAGTGAAATTATAAAAAAATCAGTATATATACCAAATGGAATATTGTCATACATGAGAAAGGATACTATCCTGCCACTTATGACAGGATAGATGGATCTTGAACACATTACTCTAAGTGAGATAAGTCAGACAGAGGAAGGCAAGCACTGTATTCTATAATTTCTATATAGAATATATGAGTGTAAAAAACAGTTTAAAATAATTCACAGAGGGTAGTGGGGGTACAGACTTGTAACAAGTAAATATAAAAAGCACAGTATAGTGAATATAGACAATGATATCTATAATAATAAAAGCCCAATATGCTAATTAGACCAGGTGTCCTTCTGGACGACGTCCTTTCTTTGAAACCTTCCTGACAATGCTAGAGCTGCAGCCGCAGGATCAAGGCAGCCACCATGGCTGCAAAGCCTACTCTTGCACAAATTTTGTGCATTGGCCTGTAGTTGTACTATAATTATGTAATTTAACAAATATCATTGTATCAACAAGCATTTTACAATATATAAATGTATGAAAGTAACACAGTATACACTTTAAACTTGGACAAATTTTACACAATGAAAAAGTATAAACAAAGAGAGAGTGAAATGAAATAATTAATATTTTAAACAAAACAAAGCAAAACACACACAAAAAAAAATTTATAGCCAACAAACTATCCTCAAACAAAATAAAAATAAATACATCCTAAAAGCAAACAAGCATTAAGGGAATTTGTTGCTATTAAACCTCTCACAAGAAATATGAAATTAAGTTATCTGAAAAGTGAAATAATATAGGTCAGAAATGTGTAGATACATAAAAAGAAAGAACATCAAAGAAGAAAGGATTAATAGTAAAATAAAATATTTCATGTTTTGTTCTTTACTGATCTAAAGATAAAGTTTGTTCAGCTAATAATAGCAATGTATTTGATGATTTTATGAATAGGGGGAGTAATTGGCAGGAATGTGATAGAGAATTAGAGGAAGGAATTGCAAATACCCTGTTGTAAGATATGAGTACTATTGTAAAATGGTATAATATTATTTGAAGCTGACTTTATATTCGTAGTAAATGTACCTTATAAAATACTAGAAGCCGAGTGTACAGATTCATGCACATTGAAAGGAAATTACTTAGAAGGTGGCTACCAGGGCTGGACTGGGTGAGACAGGCTGGACACACCCTGGAGCCACCCCCCAGCAGTCTCTCCCCAGTCAGCTGCATTTGTGGCAAAGCATGGGCTTTAATAGTGTCTGCTGAGTGAGCAGGGTCCCTAGAGTAGGTGGGCTTCCTAGGCCTAACCTGTGATGATTGGGCTGAAATCATATCTCTGACATCCCCTGAGGGAATCCAGTGTGAGAGGGCAGTTCTTGGGTGATGCACCCCAGAATTGAGCTCCCTACTCTCTGGCCTGGGTGTGTCACCCAAGAACCACAGTTGCATTGAGTGTCTGCCCCTTGGTGGGCAGTGTGCATCAAACTACCAGTCTGACAGTTGGGCAGATGGTCCCTTAGGCTTTTATATATATAGATAGGCCAACCACTAAAGTAAAGAAAGGGTATAATATTGAATTATATAAAAAGGTCAATTAGAAATATGGATGGCAGAAAAAAGCTGGAGAACATAAATAAGTAAGTAAGTAAATAAATGGACAACAAACTAAAAAGTCACAAACATGATAGACATGAAAAATTTTCCTGTGTGAATCACCACTTTAATGTCCTAGTCTAAACACAAAAAGTTAAAGAGAGAAACAAAGTGGAAACGAAAAAAGAAAAACAAGACTATGTTTCTATAAGAAAACAAATTCAAATATAAAGACCCAGAAACCATAAAAATAAAATAATGGAGAAAGTTATACCATTATAAGACTAATTAAAAGAGAGTTGAAATTGCTATATTAATTTCAGACAAGCAGACTTCTGAGCAAGGAAAGTGGTCATGATGAACGATAGACATTATGAACTATACCAGTAAAGGGAGAGACATGCATCCTTAATGTGCATATGCCAAACAAAAACATCAAAATACTTGTAGCAAAAACATAAAACCTAAAGATGAAATTATCTAACCTATTATTATGGTTGGTGACTTCAACACCATTCTAACATTGCAGGCAGCAGGGAGAGGCCTAGACATACATAAACTTAATTGCACTGTCCATTAATTTAATATAATTGATATTCTTGGAATACTTCACCAAGAAACACTGAATATGGTACACATTTTTCTCATGCTTATAGAAAACAGAATGTTTTAAACATTAACTAAAATAAAAAAATAGCAAGAAACATAAGTTTAAAAGAATAGAAATCATGACAAGTATGCTCTTACCCAGAATGAAATTAAACTAGATATCAATAACAGGGAGATAACTGAAAAGTCTTAAAATATTTACACCCTAGAGGCCTGGTGCACAGAATTTGTACACTCAGGGCAGGGGAGGGGGGTCCCTTAGCCCAGCCTGCATTCTCTGGTAGTCAGGGACCCCTCAGAGGTTGTAGCAATGTGCCAAGTGGTAGATGGCCAAGGAGGAGCCTGAATCAAGGATGGGTTCCTGAATCAAGGCTTGTGCTCATTCCAGCCCACTGTGTCTGCTACTACAGAGTCTAGAGTGACACTCCCCCTGTGAGAGTGCACTGACCACCAGGGGGCAGCTTCTGCATTGATTGTCTGTCCCCTGATGGTCAGCGCACATCATAGTGATCAGTTGCCCCAGTCGTTCCATCATAATAGTTGCTTAGGCTTTTATTATATAGGCTAAAGGCTCACCAGTGGCTAAAACTGGCTCTCCAAGTTTGGGTCCCAAATTACGAGAGGGCACTGGCCAGGCTGAGGGACCCTGCTGGTGCATGATCAAGGCTGGGGAGGAACATAGGAGGTTGGCCAGCTGGGGAGGGATCAGGGGAGGGCCCCAAGGCATGTCCAACCTGTCTCACTTAGTCCCAATTGGTGGGACCCAAGCAGCAAGCTAACCTACCAGTCAGAGCATCTGCCCCCTGGTGGTCAGTGCATGTCATAGTGAGTGGTGAGTGGCCTTAGCATATCATTAGCATATTAAGTATTGATTAGTTGAATGGTCCACTGATTGACTGGACAATAGCATGTTAGGCTTTTATTATATAGGATTAGGTAACTCATTCATAAAAAAACACACAGGTTAAAAGTGATTTAAGAGGCTGAAACCGGTTTGAGGCCGAAACCGGTTTGGCTCAGTGGATAGAGCATCAGCCTACAAACTGAAGGGTCCCAAATTTGATTCCAGTCAAGGGCATGTATCTTGGTTGTGCAAGGGGGCGTGCAGGAGGCAGCTTATCGATATCTCCCTCTCATCGATGTTTCTTTTCTTTTTTTTAAATTAAATCTTTATTATTCAGATTATTACATTTGTTTCTCTTTTTTCCCCTCCATAGCACCCCTCCACCCAGCTCCCACCCCTCCCTCTAACCTTAGCTCCATCTCATTGATCTCATCCATAGGTGTATGATTTTGTCCAGTCTCTTCCTGTACACCCCTCACCCTTTTCCCCCTGAGAATTATCAGTCCACTCCCTTTCTGTGCTCCTGATTCTATTATATTCACCAGTTTATTCTGTTGATCAAATTTTTAATTCACTTAATTTTTAGATTCACTTGTTGATAGATATGTATTTGTTGTTCATAGTTTTTTGGCTTTTACCTTTTTCTTCTTTCTCTTCTAAAAGAGTACCCTTCAGTATTTCATAAAATACAGGTTTAGACTTGAACTCCATTAGCTTTTTCTTATCTGTAAAGCTCTTTATCTGTTCTTCAATTCTGAATGTTAGCTTTGCTGGATAGATTATTCTTGGTTGTAGGTTCTTGCTACTCATCACATTGAATATTTCTTGCCACTCCCGTCTGGCCTGCATCGTTTCTGTTGAGAAATCAGCTGACAGTCGTATGGGTGATCCCTTGTAGGTAATGAACTGTTTTCTCTTGCTGCTTTTAATATTCTCTCTTTGTCTTTTGCTCTTGGTATTTTAATTATGATGTGTCTTGGTGTGGTCCTCTTTAGATTCCTTTTATATGGGGTTCTGTGTGCTTCCTGGACTTGTAAGTTTATTTCTTTTACCAGATGTGGGAAGTTTTCAGTCATTATTTCTTTAAATAGGTTTTCAGTATCTTGCTCTCTCTCTTCCTCTGGAACCCCCACAATTCTGATGTTGTTATGCTTGAAGCTGTACCGGAGTCTCCTTACATTATATTCACATTTTTGGATTCTTTTCTCTCTTGCTTTTCCAGTCGAGTGTTTTCTGTTTCTTTATATTTCAAATTTTTGACTTGATTCTTGCCTTTTTCTAGTCTGCTGTTAGGACTCTGTATAATATTTTTTTATTTTAGTCAGTGTCTTTAGTTGGTCCTTTTTCATCTCCTCTTGGGACTCGCTAAATTTATGCATCATCTCTAGCATCTCTAGTTGGTCCTTTTGCATCTCTTCTTGGGACTTAATAAACTTACCCATCTTTTCTAGCATATTCTTGCAAAACCTTATAAGCATGGTTTTGAACTCTATATCCAGTCGTTTTTTTTTCCTCCATTGCTTTTGTTTGTGATCCCTTCCCTTGTCTTGGCATTTTCACTATGTCGGGGAAACGTTTTTACTTGCAAAACCACAGAAGCCTCTGTTGAGCTTGGGATGGGTGGAGTGTCAGGGCTTAAGGGACCGCCTTGCCTTCCAGTCTGCCCGGCCCTCCACGGCCCCCGAGTCTCACGTGACTGGGTAATCACTGGAGATGTCCTTGTGCATGCTAGGCCGCTGCCTTTCCAGCTCCCCTGCGCACCAGGACCACACGAGTCTAGGTCTCCAGGGTTTCGCCCGAAACAGCCGCTTAGTGGACTCAGAAGTGGCACAGTTGGGAGGGTCTGTCTCCTGCTCAGTCGGGAAAGCCAGTGGCACAATCAGCAATCTGTCCTCCACGCAGAGCCGTGCGCATGCGTGAGCAAACCTCCTATCTTTTGCGACTCCCATAAATTTCTGTGTACTTCTCCCTTTTCACAGTCCAAACTCCCCCCTTATGAATTTCAGCTGGATCTGGGGTTTAGTGTCGTAGGATAAGGGGTTCAATGCCATTGGGAGTCTCCGTTTCCCTCCCACCAGAGAAAGCCAGCCAGGTACTCCGGCACCCGCTCTCTCAGCGAGCGTGTCTCCGTACCTCAGCTTTTTGCAGCTCCTCTGGGTCTCTGTGAGCCCCTCTCTTTCCTTCTAGTTGTAGAATTTCCACTCAGCCAGCTTTCCTGTGGTTCTGGATGATTTCTGTTCTGTCTTTTAGTTATAGTTTTGAAATTGTTGTGCGAGGCAGCAGTGTAGGCGGTTTACCTATGCCGCCCTCTTGGAGTCTCCTCATCATCGATGTTTCTGACTCTCTATTACTCTCTATTCCTCTCCCTTCCTCTTGGTGAACAATTTATTATATATATATATATATATATATATATGTGTGTGTATATATATATATTTGTGTGTGTGTGTGTGTGTGTGTGTGTGTGTGTGTGTGTATGTGTGTGTTTGTGTGTGTGTGTGTATGTAAGTGATTTAAGAGTATTTAGGTGAGTTTCAACGTGGCTTCAGAGCAGCTGGAAGCTGTCCACTTGTTCTCAACCCTGATCCAGATTGATAGCTGAACTGCAGAGCAGTTACCTTGGAAAAACAGTTGAAGTGTAGCTGGTCTAAAATATTGAGAACAGGGAACATAAAGGAAAGAGAAGAGGAGACTGGGAGAGGGTATGGCCTGTGGCTGGGAAGCTGAAGAGATACTGAGGCAGTGGAGCCCTTCCCTCCAGAAGCATGGGGTCTCATCCCCAATCCAGAGCAATAGAGAAAGGAAGGGGAGCTCTTGTAGCACTAGGGCTGGGAATCAGTGGGGAGTTGGTCTCCCTGGGAGACTCAGAGGACACCAACCTGGGAAGTTAGCTCCAGGCTGGGGCTGCTGGAGGGACCGGCGGACAGTTAACCAAGCCAGCAGTGGGTCTGTTTCTACACTAGCAGAGGCTTGAGGGCCTTTGTTCTCTTGAAAGACTCCTGGCAGACAACCGGGCAGAGGCTGGGCTGTGGGGCTTGGAAAGAGGATCGATACTGCCCCACCTGCTAACCTGTGGGGTCTGCCCAGCATGTCTGTTCTCATGCTCTGTTCAGAGGAAAATGGGAATAGTGCCAGTCCTATCCAGTGGTTGACCTTCAGATGCCCTAGTGAATTAAGGGGAGAGGCATGGGGCTATGGTTTGGGTTCTCAAAGGGCAGGGGAATAATCATATTGAGATAGAAAAGCAAATGTTTGGCGAATACATTTTACTGCTGGGCCATCTTAACAAAGAGGTCATGGAGAGCACCTAGGCCAGATGGGCTTCTCCAGGCTCTTCCTGTCACTCACCAGCTCTTGTATGAGCACAGTCTCTGTGATGCTGGCTCCTATTCCAGCAGTCATCTGTCCCAATTCCTTTTAGCCAAATAGGCGGAGGATTAAGGTTATCCCTGAGTCTTTTTTTCCTTAAGAATAACTAGCTTAAAATTAACACCCCAAGGTGTTTCCAAGTGGCAAATCATTGGTTCCACTCAAAAGCAAGTCTAAATAAGGACTTGTTTTGAAAAAGAATGCAGGTTACCACAGGTACACCCTGTGTGAAAGAACTACTAAAGGATGAGTTTAGTCAAAAGTACATTGAATGCAGAAGGCTTGTTTTTTCAGCATCACAGAAAGAACCAGAATAAAAAAAAAAAGTAGTATTTCATTACTAACATGAATGGCAGGCAACATTTTCATATTTCTAGGTTATCTTGGAAGTTGGGTAGGTGAATATACAATCTTAACAAAATAGTGGTTAATTCTCTAAAGAATTAGATGCTGCCAAGTTCACATTAAACTCTGCGCAAAGTAGGAACTGTCAGGGCATTCTATTGAGAGCTTTTGTAAATACCAGCACTGATACTTCAATTTGGATAAATTCCAGTTGCATTTGATATAATCCAGAACAGGAAGGTACATTGCAGGGGAAATACTACTGAAACATATGTGTTTTTCTGTGGATAGTATCATATGATGCCTGCAATTTCCACCCGGGATGAATGTAATGGACTATTAATAGATAGAGATGGTCTGGGCATACTAAACACACAACATACTCTGCTGGTCACATGGGCAGGGTGATAACTCATATTTTTTTTTTGGATCAACAAAAAACTTATTAAGATTAAACAGAAGGCAACCAGAAAAAGGCTTCTTCACATGTATGCTCACATATGGGTTCAGCAGTACACATTTAAAATGCTTTAATTACTCTACAGCAAATTAATTGTCTTGCAGCCATGAGGATACTTAGAGACAGAAAATGCATGAAAGGGTGTAAAATAATCATCCCTTCCAGTACTTCCCAGTGAACATACTGTCAAAGGTCCCCTTACAAATCTTCACTATTTAGGAGTTACTTCAAAATCAGCTCTGGTAGAAAAATTGTCACATGCTCACACACCAGAGATTTGTCCTTATTTTAATTCATTTGGCCACTGTAAAAAAACACATTACTAAGATTCATCTTCAAACTCTGAATACTTCACTATATATTGTCTTCTAAAGATACAAAAAAAAAAATCCAAAACAATAAATTTGGTGAAAGTAAGAAGAAAAACAGGAGGAATTTTAGGAAGGTAGCAGTTTAGGTGAGGTAAGTTTTGGCTCTACTATTAACTCTGTAAGGGTCTCATGGAAATTCATTTAAATGTATTTATATCAGGCTTCATGTGTGCTATGAATGACTAATAACCACTTTTTTAGCTATTCCAAAAAATGAGTTCAGAGGTCAATTAGTAATAAAAAAATAAAAACAGCATTTTGAAACTACAAAGAATCATGTGAATCCCATCATCATAATTATTTTGCTAATTAATGCGTCTTGGAAGTGTTCAAGTTTTCCAATGACTCAGTGGCAATGACACCTATCAGTTTTCATTACCTGATTTTACTGAATATTTCCAATATTTTTCACAAGGACTCACACACAAATACAACCATTTAAGCACACTAGGTTCACACTCTTACCTCGCTGCTTATTTCTTCTTCTGGTTTGCTTTGTAGAAACAGCTGATATTTCAGAGACTAGAAAGGCAAAAAAATGTTTTATGAATTAAATAGGAAAATGCATAATCTATCTAATAGAAGAGTAATGTGCAAATGACTGTACTTCCGCTATACCCACTAGCCACACCCACAAGCTATACCCAGATTTGATAGGGAGCAGACTGGGCTGAAGGACACCCCCCATGTACACATTTTGTGCACAGAGCCTCTAGTTCTATATAATAAATACCTAATATACTAAATGTCTGTTCATCCAATCAACCAATCAAAACATAATATGCTAATGACATGCTAAGGCTGCTCAATTGTTTGCTATGACATGTACTGATCACCAGGGGACAGATGCTCTGACCAGTAAGTTAGCTTGCTGCTGAGTCCAGTTGATTGGGACTAAGTGAGATGGGCCGGACACACCCTAGAGCCCTCCAGCAGTTCCTCCCCGTGACCAACCTCCTGCATCCCACCCAGGCCCTGATTGTGCACTGTTGGGGTTTCTGGGCCTGGCCTGCACCCTTTTGCCATCTGAAACCATGTCAGAGAATCAGTTTCTGACTGATCCAGCAGACCAGACCAAAGGACCCCACTGATGTATGACTAGTACACTGGGCCTCTAATTGACAAATAACTGAATAGAAAGCAGAAAAACATGTCAAAGACAAAGAGGAACATAAAAGTTAATGGTACACAAGAAAGAACTATGTTTTTCTCACTCCAATTAGCAAAAGTATTTATCAGAAGTTGTGGTGCCACAACCATGAAAATCCTCCTCTGGTGAATTACTCTTGGCCTTAAAAGGTTTGGAAAAATGAAGCTATAGCAACTTTTAGCAAAGCACATAGGAAGCTGACTGTGGCAGTGGTGGGTGCGAAATGTCTATATGTGTATAGGTTTGGAGAAAGTAACTTTAGTTACAGGGTTGAGCTTTAAGAGTAGGAAGTGAAATAGATATTTACTTGGAATTTTACTAGGATTTAGAAAAATATCATCTGTCTACTTAAAATAAAAAAGAGTGCATCTCAAAATGCATATTGTATGTGTGTGGGGAAAAGGATCTAGGGAAAATAGTCAGTGCCCTGGAATCTCATAGAACCACATGTGTGTCCCCTGTAGTTTTATTTTTTGCTTCTTTTGAAATGATTGAATAAGACAATTTATGTAATTTCAATACTTCATGAAGCATGGTCATTACTCAGAAAACTGTGGGGTATTGCAGAAAGTGGCAAGCTTTTACAAAGGAAAAGTAATAAGTAAGGAAGAGAAAAATCCTATCTAATAAAAGAGTAATATGCAAATTTACCATACCTTTGCTATACTCGCAAGCCAGGCTCACAAGCTAATCAGCATAAGTATGCAAATTTACCCAACCAAGATGGCTACGGTCACAGAGAGAGCAGGAGAGAGGCCTGGGTTATCCCTGGTGATGGAGGAAGCCAAGCTTTCCACACACCCTGGACTGCACTTAAGGCAACAAAGTTTCAATGGCTGTGCCAGCAGAAGGTGTGGCTCCACTCCAGGCTACAAAGTTTCAGTTGTAGAAGATAAATAAATCCCACATACCAGGGCTTCTGCTTCAGTTTCTGGGGCTGTGGCTTGCCTAAAAACCACCACAGGCCCCTCACCTAGGCCACCCCGCTCCCCAAGGGAACACCTAATCTGATCCAAGACACCCTTCAGGGCAAATCAGCTGTATCCCACCCATCCACCAGGCCTCTATCTTATCTAATAAAAGAGTAATATGCAGATTGACCATCACTCCAACACACAAGATGACTACACTCATGTGGTCAAAAGATCCTGCCCCCATGTGGACACAAGATGGCCATCACAAGATGGCCAACAGGGAAAGGCAGTTGGCAGGGACCAGACCTTCAAGGAGGGCAGTTGGGAGTGATCAAGCCTGCAGGGGAGGGCAGTTAGGGGCAAATAGTCTGGCAGGGGAACAGTTAGGCATCAATCAGGCTGGCAGAGGAGTGGTTAGGGGGTTATCAGTCTGGCAGGCAGAAGCAGTTAGGGGCAATCAGGAAGGCAGGCAGGTGAGCAGCTGGGAGCCAGCAGTCCTGGATTGTGAGAGAGATTTCTGACTGCCAGTTTAGGCTCAATCCAGGTAAGGGTCCTAGATTTGAGAGGGAGCAGCCAAAGTTGAAGGACACCCCGCCCCCTGTGTGCATGAATTTTGTGCACTGGGCCTCTAGTCCTATATAATAAAACCCTAATATGCAAATCAACTGAATGGCAGAACAACCAGTCACTATGATGTGCACTGAGCACCAGAGGGCAGACACTAAACACAGCATCTACTACCCCCTTGTGGTCAGTGTGCTCCCACAGGGGGAGCACCACTCAGCCAGAAGCCAGGCTCAGGGCTGGTGAGCCTCTCCCACTCTGTGGCAGAACTAAGGACCCCTCCAGGAATGTCTGGAAGATGGAGAACTCCCAAGTGGTCCTGGATTCCAAGAGGGTGCAGGCTAGTCTGAAGGACCACCCCCCTCCAAATGCATGAATATCATGCACCATGCCTCTAGTAGAAAATAAAAATGAAAGAAGAGAAAAATAGATAATGAATAAGAACAAGAAAATGAGTACAGAGCTCAGGGAAGCTTGGTATTTGGACATTGGCTGACTGATACATATACTGCATTTCTGATCAAGAGGTGCATTTATACCCAACTCATATGGCTCACTGGATCTGTTTTTGTTCATCAGTTCATGTTGTTCATTATATTCCACAAGTGAGTGAGATCGTATGATATTTATCTTTCTCTGACTGGCTTATTTTGCTTAGCATAATACTCTCCAGGTCTATCCATGCAAATGCCAAGAATTCCTTTTTTAGTGCAGCATAGTATTCCATTGTGTAGATGTACCACGGTTTTCTAATCCACTCATCTGCTGATGGGCACTTAGGCTATTTTCAAATCTTAGCTATGGTAAATTGTGTTGTTATAAACATAGGGGTGTATATATATATCCTTTCTGATTGGTGTTTCTACTTTCTTGGGATATATTCCTATTAGTGGGATCATGGGTCAAATGGGAGTTCCATTTTTAGGTTTTAAGGAAACTCCATACTCTTCTTCACAGTGGCCGCACCAGTAAATATTCCTACAAGCAGTTTCATTAGGGTTCCTTTTTCTCCACATCCTCTCCAGTACTTGTTTTTTGTTGATAGTCATCCTCAAAATGGATAAAGGACTTAATTATAGTAGAGGAAACCATAAAAATACTAGAGGAATCCACAGGCAGCAAAATCTCAAACATATGCCAAAGCAATATCTTTACAGTTACAGCTCCTAGGGCAGTGGTTCTCAACCTTTCTAATGCCGTGACCCTGCAATGTACAGTTCCTCATGTTGCAGTGACCCTAAACCTAAAAATAATTTTGGTGGCTACTTCAAAACTGTAATTTTGCTACAGTCATGATTCGGAAAGTAAATATCTGCTATGCATTATGTATTCTCATTGCTACAAATTAAACATAATTAAAACATAGTGATTAATCACAAAAACAATATTTAACAGGTTGAGAAATATTTATTACTGATTCTAATAAATAACATTCCACCATGGCATAGCATAGGCTTAAATATAACAACAGTAATATAACAGTAAACAACAGTGCAATATTTTGCAACAGTATGCTCCCAAATTCAGTGAGATGGTTGTGGTTGCTTCTTGCTTACCAATTCAGAAATTCTTGGGGCAGTCTTTGCAAGGGCACAGCAAAGATCATTTTCCACAAGTCTACTTCGGTATTTAGACTTGTTTACCCACAAGCTGGAAAACCCTGTTCCGCAAAGATATATTGTTGGAAAAGGAAGAAGAAGGCACAGCACAGTCTCAGAAAGAATAGGATATACCTGTAAACACTTAATCCAGAATTTTGTCAGTGGCATCGTAGAGAAATCTGTTCTCGCTGCATCATTGTTAATTAGGTCAATGAACTCTTCTTGCGCTGTCTTTGGAACATATTCAATTTTCACTGTGCATGGGCTTCTGGCAAGTGCAAATGGGGTGTCAGGTAGATTAGGAAAGTATGGTGAAATTTGTCTGCAAGCATGTGCAAATGTTCTTTCACAGAAGTTATCATCATAATGTTTTTGTCTGGCTCAATGTCATGTTCCTGAAAGAAGGCAGATAATGTAGGAAACATGTAAATTTTATTTTTATCTAATTTATTTTTCAAAGCTGAAGTTTCATTTGAAATGATCTAATTTTTTTCGGACAAATCAAGGCACGTTGCATTTGGTCCTTGCAGTGATAAATTTAAGTCATTCAAGATGACAAAGATGTCCACCAAGAAAGCTATTTTCTGCAGCTCAGTTTTATCGCTAAAAAGTGCTTCAAATTGTGGTCTTGCTTTCTGATTAAAACAATGTTTTCAGTTCATCACGAAGTTCAAAGACACGTTTTAAAACTTTTCCTCTTGACAACCATCTGACTTAAGTGTGAAGTAACAGAGCATTGTTTGGCGCATCTAGCTCATTGCACAGTTGCCAAAATAGCTGACTGTTTAAGGCGCTTGACTTAACAAAATTGACACATGTTATGACGCTTTTCATTACTTCTTGTAAATCTTGCAGCAGTATCTTAGTCGCTAATATTTGGCAATGTGTCATACAGTGTGTTCCGATTGCTTTTGGCAATTCATTTTCTACCAAATGTTGAAATCCTGAGCGACATCCTAGCATAGCAGGAGCACCATCTGTGCAAACACCGCAAACCTTTTCCCAGGAGATGTTATGCGCTTTTAGAAAAGAACAAACTGCGTCAAAAACATCACATGCAGTTGTTGTTGTTTCAAGCGGTTTGCAAAAAAGAAACTCATCTTTAAAATTGCCATCATTAATATACCTTGCATAAACCAATAATTGTACACAGTTTGCCATGTCTGTAGATTCATCAAGCTGGATACTGAATATTGGTAATGGTGCAGATTGAATTTCCTGGATCACCTGATCAAGAATATCGGCAGACATGTCCTCTATTCTTCTGTGGACAGTGTCATTAGATAAGGAAATTGTATTCAATTTCTGAACATATTCATTTCCAATTATCACTCGAACTATGTCTTTTGCAGCTGGCAACAGTAAATTATCAGTAATGGTGTGAGGTTTCATAGCTCTGGTGATTCTGAGTGCCACCAAATATGACGCTTCAACAGCTGCTACATTGTGTTTGTGGTACTGGTCACCAGTGTCAAATCTAGATTTCTTGAGTCCATCAGCTTTGCTTCTAAAATAGTCGATATCCTTGCCAGCAAAGTTTGGATGCTTGCTATCAAAATGGCGTTTTAGTTTGTTCAGCTTCATATATTCAATTGAGAGAACTTCACAACAAGTAACACATTGTGGTTTCTCAATTCCTGCTGTAATTATTGAGGTAAAACCATACTGCAAGAAATCCTCAGTGTATTTTCTTTTCCAATTTTCTTGTCTACAGGATCCATTGTCATGAGATGGTTTGTTAAAAAATAATAATAATAAAAGATGGTCCCGTCTAAACAGTTTGTTAAAGTTTCCTATTATTTACTATTCCCTGTGTTGTTTTCTATTACACACCTGTTACTATGACCAGGGGGTTGTATTCACATGCTTAACTAATGGATCTGTTTTTTTCCAGATTAGTGGCAAGTTTCCTATATAGAACAGTGTGAACTACATCATAAGATACACTGCAGTTTCTGCACAGCATGGCATCTTTCAGGGCTCTTTCACACTATAAAGTGGCGGTTTCTGCGGTGGAATCCACTTCTCATTTACTTCAATGGGAGACCTGTGAATTCCGCAGAGGAGAGATCCCCTGTACGGCAGAAATGCAGTTCTGGCGCATGTCTCTAACTCTTATACAAGGCCATGCAGATTCCGCTCAAATATAGAGCATGTTGCTTAAATGTTTCCGCGCTAGGAAAAAGCCTCGTGTGGAAAAATTAAGCAACATGTTGTATATTTGAGCAGCCTCCCATTGACTTAAATCAGAGAGGAAGAAATGTATTGGAAACTGTCATTTCTCTGCCTCTTATTGAAATTAATAGGAGGCTGTGGCGATTGTGTGGTAACTGGAGATTCTCAGGAGCTCTGTTCCACAAAATCTGCCGCACTCACAATGAAATCAATAGGAGGCGGATTTAATGTTGAAAACCACTGATTTCAGCGGTTTCCTCATTCAGAATATGGGAAAATAGTGGGAGATACGGGAGATAATTATACATTGGGGAACAGTGTGAACTACATCTTATAGTGGTCTCTTATAGTATAAGACCGATGTAGTTCACACTATGTAAATGTATGGTGCTTTGTGTAAGTGTAAGCTGCTTTGTGTACTGTGTAATGATTACACACAAAGCACCTTACACTTACACAGTATTGTGTGTATGGTGTGTGTACTGTTTTTACATTATTAACTTTTTTTTTTACACCAGCAGGCTATCTCGCAGGCTCTCTTGCCTCTCTGCCTCCTAGGCTTCTGTCCTCCAGCGCTTGCTGCATCCACCCAATGATGATGTCAGCAAGTGCCGGACACACATAATTCACTGCTATGGACTGTGGAGTGTTCCCCCTGCTCCCCCTGCCCTTTAGGCTCTGGGCGGATGATGCAATCTGTGCATGTGCGCAGGCATTCATTTTGGAATGCTCATCCATAACGGCATGCGTTCCAGGTGAATAGCACTGCTGCAGATGGTAGCGCGACTACTCAGCGGCTAAAGCCATCAGAAATATCTATTTTCCGATGGCTTTAGGCAACCCCTGTGTTTTGGTCATTCCACCCCCGCCGGGGTCGTGACCCACAAGTTGAGAAACGCTGTCCTAGGGCAAAGTAAACTAAATAAAAAAATAAACAAATGGGACTACCTCAAAATAAAAAGCATCTGAATTCTTCTTCAAGTAGAACTTAATTTCTGAGGTCTAACCTTCACTTCTAGCAGACATAACTGACACTACTTGTAAGGTGCATGGACCAACTCTCACAGTGGCTTGACTTTGCTATTTTCCCCATCCTGCTTTCCCACTCCCTTAAGTGTTTCTCCCTCAAAAACTTCCTCAATAAATCACCTTCACAAGAATCCTTTTCTCAATGTCCATTTCTGAATAGCTCTACCTAAGACAGAGGGTAAGGCTCAGTCTCTCCCTAGACCCAATAGCATTTCATAGAGGGAATTTTCTAGCCACCTTCAAGATCTGGAACTCTGTGTTAGAAACACTAATGTCATTTGTGGAACTGGAGGTAGACAGGGCCTGTGATGGCACAGTTTTGTATCAACTTGGCTGGGCCACAGATCCAGATATGTGACCAAACATTATTCTGGATGCTTCTAAAAGGATGTTTTAGCATGAGATTAAAATTTGAATAGGAGGAATTTGGGTAAAGCAGATTATCCTCTATCAGTGTAGATAGACCTCATGCATCAGTAGAAGGCCTGAAGGGAATAGACTGACTTCCCAGAACAAGAAGGCATTCTGCCAGCAGATGGCCTTCAGATTTGACCTCTAACATTGGTTCATCCTTTGGTTTTACAATCTGCTGCCTACTCTAGACTTTGGATGTTTTGTTATTCTAAAGAACCCTGTTTGATGCAGGGCATATAAAACAATTTTTCAGTAACTTTGACATTGCTGAGGCCTTACAGATTCTTCTCTGCATGAAATACATTATTAATGGGTGACAAACTTAATATATTCAAATGAGAAAAAAACAGTTGAGTTGGAAAAGCAGTAATGAGCATGAATTCCTAGCCAGAGGATACAATATAGATCCTATGGGTGAGATAACATTTGAGGTAGGCTAGAACCCTAGGATTATAATTGAAACAGCTATTAAGAAATGAAAGGAGACTAGAGAATATCTCATAAATTAAGATACAAATATATTTAATTTATTCATTTGTAAATATATTTTCAATTAAAATGCTTCCTACAAATCCACAGATTGATGTATATAATACATAGAAACACACAAAATTACATCTGTGAAATGTAAGAGTAACATTGTCCTATAGTTTTGCTCTGTGTACATATTTATGTTCCCATAAATAAAAATACTCTGAATGAATATGAATAAATGCCACATTTCTCCATTGGTTAATTTGAGCATCACAAACAAAATAAAGATTAAATATTATAGAACCAGTGCCACTAAATTTTTGTTCATTTCCTATTTCAATTGATGGCTGACAAGTGTCTTTGCTGACTTCTCCATGAGCTACATACAACCTTCTAAGCACCTGCATTTTTCACACTTAAGGCAACTTGCAGATCTAATTTTGAAACTTATAATTACTGAACATAGAACATTGTATTTCTCTATTTCAAAAGCTACATTTTTACAACATAAGGTATAGATACTCTCTTTTCAACTTCTCTTAAGTTTGATGCCTATCCTATATTTACTTAATAAATAAAAATTATTTATTTATAAATAAACTGATGGCCCCTGAATCACAGATGAAATGGATCTAACAACATGTGCAAATGCCACCTCTGATAAAGCTCAGTTACAGTGGTGTTGGGTCCCAAACAAAGCCTTCTGAATGTAGAGGAGCCTAATTACCCTAATAAGGCATACTTAAATCAAGACATTGCATTGTTATTAGTACCCATTGTGTTCATGGGCCCTGTAAGCCCTGACACAAGGAAAGGTACATCTTGGGCCCTATGAACTTCACATTTATAGATAAATTCCAAACTTTAGAGGGAAAT
The DNA here is from genome assembly GCA_004026805.1 of Lasiurus borealis. Taxonomy (NCBI): domain Eukaryota; kingdom Metazoa; phylum Chordata; class Mammalia; order Chiroptera; family Vespertilionidae; genus Lasiurus; species Lasiurus borealis. The sequence continues at coordinate 44,690 of PVJN01001172.1, read as the reverse complement.
GGATATCTTCCAATACTCTGTCCTTCACCACACTCACCACCATATATTAAGTATAAATGTATATATAGTGAAAGGGAGAAAGAGAGAGGGAAGGAAGGAGAGATGGGGAGAAGGAGAAAGAAAAGAGACTGGCCATTCCCCTTTGTGCCTGCTATCACTTCCTTGGATCCAGGGCCCTCCACATGCAAGTTTCAGATAAACGGGTTAACATGCACAGCTCGGATGTATTCTGGTTTGGGCATGAAGTGGCTTTGAGTGCGAGGAGCACTGGCAGCAGAAGCAGTAGTGGTTCAAATCACTTTTTCATTATCTTTCTCTGCTGTAACAGTTGCTCCCTGGGGGTGGGAACACCTGGCCCTCAAAATCATTTAGCTTGTTCTTGCCAAGACATGTGAAGTGAGTGAATGAAATGTTTGACCAAATACAGCAGGCTAATTTTTAAGTTCATAATTTTATATGGCCTGAGAAAAGTGTCATTAATATCCAAACGGCCCTAGCAGAAAAAGGTTCCTCACCCCTGAAAGCTAGGGCATAGGTATTATTTTTTGCCAAATTAATTCTCATCAAAAGGAGTTCATATGACCTTAATGGAACATATGAAACTTCAAAGGTGCATTGGTAGTTGACTCAATGAGTGAGAAGTGCTGCTGCCGTTTGGTAAGCATCCAGCAGAATGAATAAATGCTTTGGACTAACCTGTACAACAAAGAGCTGTCAGATCCAGAGTGCTGATGTTATGCCTGCAAAACCCATGGGGGTCGGAAGGCTGAGCCACAGCAGGTCCAGCATCAATCAGATATCTTGAGGCTAAAGCATCCTTGATAAGCTTTAATTCCGTGTATACAGAGACTTTCACTAAATGCCTGTAGAATGGCCAAGTGAAAAAAGGAAATTCCCTAACCCCTTCATAGTGTGTTAAGTGTCCCTTGACTGTACAGCCACATTTAAACACTTTTTAAACTAAGTACATCCAAGTATTTATAAAATGTGTTTGTTTGTTTTTAAAGTGTTACAAAGGGGCATGGCAGAAATAACAACAATAGATACATATTGTGCCTCTGGATAAAAACATCTATTTAAAGGTTTATAGACTTTGTACCTTAAATTTAAAAATATTTGTTCAGCACTACTAATTGTTAAACAGGCACTTAGAAAAAGAGAGTCCATGAGAAAGGTGACACCATTTCAAGTTGTTTTGTGCATATTATTTGATTGTGGGCACTGTGAAGAGTCAAATAATACTTCAAAATTCTGCCTGAGCCCCCGGCTCTGTGAAATCTCCCTGCTATTCCAAGCCTGAGTGCCTCTCCCCTCCGTGTGCTCAACACCTCATGTATTTTATGTCATAGAACGTCATACTGAATAGTTTAGCACCATGGTCAGCAAACCATGGCTCCTGAACCACATGTGGCTCTTTGGCCCCTTGAGTGTGGCTCTTCCACAAAATACCTAGACAAGTCTATTTTGAAGAAGAGGTGTTAGAAAAAGTTTAAGTTTAAAAAAATTGGCTCTCAAAAGAAATTTCAATCGTTGTACTGTTGATATTTGACTCTGTTGACTAATGAGTTTGCCAACCACTGGTTTAGCAGAACTGCCTCACTTAGGTGTTTATTTGCTAAAATCTATCTTTGCATCTTGTGGTGTTGAACCAACCCTCAGACATTTCAGCGGGGGAATTTCAGGGGGAATCATGATGTTTCCACATCTGCCAGGCACAGGGGAGAGAGGTTTGGGCTGCCTGTCTGCCTGGGTGGTGGCTGCGCTGAAGGCACCTCACTCCTGAGAGCAGCAGATGCTGGTTGTCCCATCAGTGACCTACATAAACTGGATTGAGCTCAGTAGGCTTTTCAAAACCTTCCCTATTTTTGCAAAGCATAATTAGCTTTTATTGTGAACCCAAGGGGATTTCTGGATTAGTGGACTTTCATGTTTTCTAATGTAGTGTTAAGAAGACATCACTTTAAAGTTGGGCAGAGTGGGTGTAAGTGATGATTCAGATCTTGGTTTTGTGACCTTAGATACATCATTGAAATGAGTGTGTTCTTTATTTTTATTTATTGATTTATTTTTTAAATATATTTTATTGATTTATTTATTTTTTTACATAGAGGAAGGGAGAGGGATAGAGAGCTAGAAACATCAATGAGCGAGAGACATCTACCAGCCACCTCCTGCATGCCCCCTACTGGGACCTTTCAGTCTGCAGGCTGACCCTCTATCACTGAGCCAAACCAATTTCGGCCAAGTGTGTTCTTTATGTATAAACGGGATAACATGCCCTTATGCATGTTCTTTATGTGAAAGTGACGCCTGGCCAGGGAAGCAAGCTGCAGGGCGCTCCCAGCTTCAAACACAGGCTGCCACTTCAAACACATAGAAACCTGTTAGTCTCTGACAGGACACTCCATTCCTCACTCTATGGTCGGTTCAGGGAAGTAATGGGAGATCCTTGGAAATTCTAAAATACATGCAATTAGAAAACTATATTAGTATTTTACTAAGTCATCCTGTGGAATAAGTGGTAGAATAACTAGGAACCAAAACTATATATTCTTCAATTCTCACCAAAGGATATGTTTTAGTTAGTTTTTTTTTTATGTGTGTGTTTATTTGTTTGTTTGTTTTTCTGTTTATTTGTTTTTAGGTGGGGCGAGGGGGAGAGAGGTGAGAGAAACATCAATTACTTGCCTCCCTTAAGAGCCCTACCAGGGATCAAATCAGCCACCTAGATATGTGCCCTGAATGGGAATGGAACCCTTACCCTTTTGGGTTTTGTTCGTTTATTTGCTTTTAAATATATTTTATTGATTTTTTACTGAGAGAAAGTGAGAGAGATAGTTAGAAACATCAATGAGAGATAAACATTGATCAGCTGCCTCTTGCACATGCCCCACTGGGGATATGCCCACAACCACCGTACGTGCCCTTGACCGGAATGGAACCCAGGACCCTTTAGTCCATAGGCTGATGCTCTACCCACTGAGCCAAAATGGTTCAGCCGAATCCTTACCCTTTTGGTGTAAGAATGACACTCCAACAAACTAAAGCACCCAGCCAGGGCACGGAATCTATTTTTATAACATCGCCTTAATGAACTACCACAGTATGTGACAGACTTTGAAATACACAATGATTATAACTGCTGACTCCCTAACTACTAGAACTCACATGTGATAAAACAGGACTTGTAAAATATATCACAGTAGCCAAGTTAACATCCACTTTATGAAAAATGGCTATAGCTGAAATTCCTTTTTAAAAATTAGCATGGGTTTTGGTTTGGTTGCATTTGAATCATGACTGTTTACTGCTCATGTGTGTTGCTGAGCCTCAGTTTCCTTTGTTGTGACCTCAGGCACTGTAAGACTTAAATGCAGTGATGGGCAACAGTAGGCTAAAAAAATATTAAGAGGTGCTATGATGAATGCATTAGTAATAACTGCAAAAATAAACTCTGTGTCCTGTACTTACAATTGTAATCCTACTTTTACCTGCTTCTGTATAGTGGGCTGAGAAAAGCACCTGACACAGAGGAATGTGTCTCACTTTCTAAGCACACTATGTACATCTTGCGGTCTTTCTTCAAATGTTCCAGATTGACACACAGATACACAACCCTCCAGCTGGAGCTTTGTCCTGTTCCAAATTGGTTTGGGCTAGTTGCAAGCAACTTTCACCAAACATAAAGAATGTATGCTTTATTTGTATATTCCCAATATATAATAAAAACATGTTTTTAGAAGCACATACCACAGTGTTTATCTACTGAAGGGGTACACATTAAAGAAAGCATATAAAACCAGTTCCACCAATGTTGTCTTTTTCCCCATGTCTTTACAGGAGACTGGCATGGCCTCACTACTGAATGTTGGTCAGTTTTTCTATTATTTATTTTACCATATTTAATAGTAGACATTGATACCTATCCATTTTTTTTAATTTTTTATTTTTAGAAATGAGGCAGAGTCAGGAAACAACAGCTATGCTTGATATCTTGGTTAGATTGTTGGGACATCCCTTCCGCCCCCCCCCCCCCCCAGCACCCAGGTGTTCTCAGGAAATATAGTTAACCTCCACCTACCTATTCATCCTTGGTCTTCATCAACCACAGCAGCAAAGTGGAAGGGGGCAGGAGCTTTGGGAAAAACAGTGCAGATGGGCAGGGCTTCTCTAGCAGTAGATCCTGTTTTTACTGTTTTGTCTAGGTTTAAATTCAGAATTCAAAGTTCTGGGGCCAAATTGTTCACCTAACTCATTTAAAAAGTTATATTGGAAAAATTTCCCTTCACACTATGCCTGCTACAGGCTGATGAGAAGTAGATTGGCTGAATGTAAACTCTCAGACAAACGTATGTAAATGCAGATTCAGGCTCTGAGCAAAGACACTGTGTGATTGATGCCATTGGGAACTGATATGGTACAGCAATGGGTTGATTTTCTGTGATGGAGTAAAATAAAATACTTGTGGTTCAGTTCGGCACAGCTGTCAAGGGAGAAAACTACCATGGAGAGATTTAATTGCTGTCAGGATTGAGTGAAAGAACAGTAATGAGCAGATGCCTCATTGGCTGAGAATATTTTAAGTGTCTCCATTGCCTGTTTTCTGGGAAAAGTAGAGTGAGTCTCATTGGTTAATATACTGGCTGATACATCAGTGGCTAATTCACTGTTTTTTTGTCATCGCCTTCGCTGCCTAAGTTCTTTGTTAGAGACACCTGAAGTGACCAAGGAGGCACTTGGAAACTGGAAGGAATTGCCAGAGCATTCAGCCAGACTGTTCTCCATCGCAAATGAGAGAAACCCGGTTTTAACTGGAATAAACAAAAGCATGTGAGTTGCTCATCAACTCTGAGATGGACTTTACACTTTCCCCCTCCATCCATCCAGCCTTCCTATGCTGTGCTCAGAGGCTGGCCCACATGACTCTATCAGTAGGATCCCATGCTCTTTGGCTCTGTTTTGGCACTGGCAGGGACAATTTACAAAGATGAGGACGTTGAGGCCTGGATTATCCTTCTTGCATCACCTGGTTTTGGCTATCTTCCTTTATCAAAGGTTGCAGTTACCATCATAAAGCTTTCTTTATAGCATTTGCTCTCTGCATTCTGGTCATCTTCCCTCCCCTTGCTCCTTCAGGGTTAGGACATGCAATAGCTCTCCACTCTTCCTTCCCATGCCTGGTGCTTGCTTGGTTCTTGTCTTTGTAAACAATCCCTTGATTAAAATTCACTCAATTATTCAGCTTGAAGGAAGCATATCTTACCTATTTGGATTGTTTCTACTTTCTTCAAGTAAGAATTGAACAGCCTAGCCTTTGTCAGTTTCTCAGTGGGTATAGATTCCAGTCAGGGTCATGTCCCTGGGTCCAAGACTTGGTTGGGATATGTGTGGGAGGCAACTAATAGATGTATCTCTCACATTGATGTCTCTCTCTCTCCTCCTCCTCCTCTTCCTCCTCCTTCTCTTCCTCATCCTCTTCCCTTCCACTCTCTCTAAAATTCAATGGAAAAATCCTATGGTGAGAATTAAAACAACAAAAGAACTGAAGAACCAAAACAATGGAAGTTTGAGAATGTCCTTGTGTTTTGGAATAAGGATTAATAATAAGGATTATTATAATATATCTTTCATAATGTCAAGGATGCAATAGAGCCAATCAATACTGATGTTTTACACATGCCTGAACTGATTAGGGAAGTTAATATTTAATTAGCCAATGAATAGATGGTTTAGAGTATATCAGAAGTATAGAAAATATAAAATGCCCTAGCTGGTTTGGCTCAGTGGGTAGACCATCAGCCTGTGGTCTAAGAGGTCCCTGGCTTGATTTTGTTCATGGGCACATGCCCGGGTTGTGGGCTCAATCCCCAGTGTGGGGCATGCAGGAGGCAGCCAATCAATGATTCTGTCTCACTACTGATGTTTCTATATCTCTCTCCTCTCCCTTCTTCTCTGAAATCAATAAAAATATTAAAAAATAAAATATAAAAAAAATAAGAGAGAAAGAATTCTGTATTGGTGAAATCTGTATTCTCACTTGAAGAACACACAACTCTGGGTGTCCATTTTGGTGATACTTTCATTGTCATTTCAGTACTTCTGATTGCTAGAGCCAGTAGTACAAAAATAAAGAGGGGCCTTTGCTAAACCCATAAATGTTCTGAAATCTGTACTGGTAATCCCTGCTCCCAAGCCAGGCCTGTGTTCAATGTAGAAATGCAAAAGGGAAGATAGCTGATGTTTAATGAAGACCAACCAAGTGTCAGTTTCTATGTTGAAAACTTTCAGAGGCATCTCATTCATTCCTTACTACAGGCCTGGTGCATGAAATTTGTGCACAGGTAAGGCCCCTAGGCCTTCCCAGTGATCAGGGCCAATCAGGGATGAGCCAATTGGGTCCTGCCAGCCTGGAGGGAGGAACGGAGCATGGGACATTGGCTGCCAGCTCTGAGGAGGGAGCCGGCTCTTGGGCCCCCTGGGAAAGGGACCACATTTGCCTGCCACTACCCACCCCCAGTTCTCCACCCCAACCCAGAGCTCAAAGGCCCCAGTGGGTTCAGGAGAAGAGTCAACAGTCACAGGGACAGGTGCAGAAGGAACAGATGTGGGACACCAATGCCAGAGCCTCACCACTACACAGTTCCTCACCCCTCCCACCTTCCTTCCCTTGCTGCTGTGCCACTACCAGGAAAGGAATGCAGGAGGTTTCCTGGCCTGGGAGGAGGGACCATGGGATGTTGGCCATCAGCCTTGAGAAAGAAGCTGGCCCTTGGCCCTTGGGAAAGGAGCCATATCTGCCACCACCATCCCCTATTTCCCCATCCTAGCCCTGGGTCCAGTCCCAATCAAGCAACTGGGACCTGTGGACTAGGGGGAGGGACCATGGGAGGTTGGCTGGCTGGGGGAGGTTGACTTTGGGAGCCCACTCTCCACCAGGGGCCAGCTCCTGTGTTAAACGTCTGCCCTCTGGTGGTCAGTGCACATCATAGTGACCAGTTGTTTGTTTGTAATGGTCATATATATATATATGTATGTGTGTGTGTGTGTATATATATATATATATATATCTCCTAGAATTTAGTATTACTATGCCCACTGTCCATACGGAGAGGCTTAGGAAAATTAAGTTAATGGTAAAGTCCAAATAGATAGAACCTCTGTGCACTATGTTATTTCACAGTGGTACCATCTGAATGCTACATATGGACACAGCAAGCATGGCTATCTAGTGTAAGGTAAGTGTGCTGTCAGTCTACTGACCATGAAGCATCCCACATCAGGCATTAGCTTAATAAATTTACTACCATCCAGTATCCTCCCTTATTTAGGCAGCCTCAGAAATCTGGTTTGCTCATTCACTCAGAGCAAATCCATCTTTGTTATATTAATATCTTAGATTCTGTGATTAACATACAACCTCAGAATGTCAATACACTAATTTACGAAGAAAAGAAGTATTATTTTAAATGGCCTTGAAGATATACAGCCAAATAGTATCAGAAGATAGATGTGGACCATGGAATTAGGACAAAATAAATTATAATTAAAATAGAATGATTAATGATATACAGGTAAAATAGTCTGCTGAATCAACTTACCTAATAAGGCTGACCTTCCTAATGGGACTACACTTGTAAGAGCTCATTGAATAGGTTTTGTTAGTGTTCACATATGTGACTCTTTTTCAGAGTTTCTATAGTTGAATAATCTCCTATTCTGACCTATTTTATATTAAGCTATATTTACAATTCAAGGAGTCAAGTTAGAGAGAAAACCATTTAGTCTCTTTAAGAAATCTAAACAATGACATCCTCTATATACTTTTCTTTCAATGTATATTTAACATTTAAAGTTCCATATACAAATGTATTATTAAAACATATGTGTTAGGGAATGGGTAAAAGAATGTAAACTCCATTTACACCTAAGTGGTAATTAAGTGTCTAGACTCCAAGTGTCTTAAGTGAAATAAGATGAGAAGAGTGTGGGCCATAAAAATTGCTTGAGACAAGGGAAGGCTCTTAAATTTGCATCTCTGAAATTTGGTTAAGTTTCTGAAAGCAGGCTTACTCTTGCATAATTGATGTTCAGCACATGCAGATATTCATGCAGACATGAAATATAAATTTGGAATACATGTTGAGGAGCTTGATTTGTCAATGCCTGTTATGTTCTGGACATTGTTCCAGGCACTGGGAATATGAGCTGAGTCAAAGATGGTCCCTATGAACCCTCAGTGTATAGTGCATAGGCAAAGGCAAGAGAGTCAGAGTTAATTACAAGTCAGAGTGGTAAATTAAGTCACAAGGATACATAAAGTGTGGTATGGAGACATGGAAAATCATCGCATCTAAACTAGACCATTAAAAAATGATTAAAGAAGAATGTTAGGCTCCAGAGAATGGCAATATAGGTCCAATATAAGACAATGACACCCATTACAACCATAGAACAGAAAGTGAGAAAACAAATATGTGCACATCTCAATTGACACAGGAAAGACATTTAACAAATCCATCACTTATAAATTGAAGAAAAAATGTCCTAACTTGAGGTGCCTAAGAATATGACCTTATATTTATAAATATAGTCTTAGAGATATAGTCAGTTAACTGAAGATGAGGTCATAGTCTATTAGGGTGGGCCTTAATTATGAGGACACACACAAAGGACAATGGGGTGGTGAGGGCCTAATGGTGGTGGGGAAGGACAGGAGTGGGATGGGATAGATTAATGGGGGAAAGGAGGACCTATGTAATACTTTCAACAGTAAATATTAAAAAAAAAAGTCCAGGAAGCACACAGAACCCCATATAAAAGGAACCCAAAGAGGACCACACCAAGACACATCATAATTAAAATGCCAAGAGCAAAAGACAAAGAGAGAATATTAAAAGCAGCAAGAGAAAAACAGTTCATTACCTACAAGGGAGCACCCATAGGACTGTCAACTGATTTCTCAACAGAAACGATGCAGGCCAGACCTGAGTGGCAAGAAATATTCAACGTGATGAATAGCAAGAACCTACAACCAAGAATACTCTCTCTAGCAAAGCTATCATTCACAGATAGCTTCACAGATAAGAAAAAGCTAATGGAGTTAATCAACTCCAAACCAGTATTATATGAAATGCTGAAAGGTACTCTCTTAGAAGAGGAAGAAGAAAAAGGTAAAGGCCAAAAAATTATGAACAACAAATACATATCTATCAACAAGTGAATCTAAAAATTAAGTGAATTAAAAATTTGATCAACAGAATAAACTGGTGAATATAATAAAATCAGGAGCACAGAAAGGGAGTGGACTGATAATTCTCAGGGGGAAATGGGTGAGGAGTGTACAGGGAGAGACTGGACAAAAATCATACACCTATGGATGAGGTCAATGGGATGGAGGTAAGGGCAGAGGTAAGGGTGGGAGTTGGGTGGAGGGGTGCTATGGAGGGGAAAAAAGAGAAACAAATGTAATAATCTGAATAATAAAGATTTAATTAAAAAACAACAAGAAGAAGGAGGGCATGTGGCCTTGGCTGGATGTCTCAGTTGGTTTAATCATCGTCTAATACACCAAAAGATTTGAGTTAGATTATTGGTCAGGATACATACCTAGGTTGTGGGATCAACCACTGGATGGTGTGAACAAGAGAGGCAGCTGATTGATGTTTCTCTTTCACATTGATATTTCTCTCCCTCCCTCTCTCTCTCTCTTCCTCCGTCTCTAAAAATAAAATAAACACACACACACACACACACACACACACACACAAGTGTTGGGGAGTTTCTCAGCATCTAGATGGTTTCAGGAATCTGGAGAAGGGCTGTAAATAAATTAATAAAGAGACTAGACATGAAATATAAATTTGAAATACATTTTAGGGAGCCAGAAGAGACTTAGATATAGCAACCAAGTTCCATGAATCTTTGGACCCTAGCTTTTCATTAACACAAATTGCCTTAAGGAATAGCAGATATACATATCAAAGTTATGATTTGGTATACAGTAGGCTTTGTCAGGTTGGAGGAACTTTGGCTGTTCCAATAGCAGGCATTAATATGATTTTTCAATCCTGCAGAATATAAAAGCCCATCAACCTTTTGAGGACTTTTTGCATTTTCTTATGCCCTGCTGGAATTAGCTTCCAGCAAAAAGGCTATGTGATAGCAGAGGCAGAAATTGTACTATGGCAGGTAAGCTAGCAACCATCAGAACTAGAAAGAGGACAGGAAGGATTCTCCTTAAGACCTGAGGGAGTGGGCCCTGCTGACACCTCAAATGTGAATTCTGGTATCCAAAACTGTCTGACAATATATTTCTCTTATTTAAGCCACACAATTTATATTTTTGTTTGTTTTTATTTTATTTTTAACTTTTTATTGATTAAAGTATTAGTAGTACATATATCACCTTTTATCCCCCACATTGACCTTCCCCCAGCCTTCTCTACTCCCTATCAGTTGCCCGCATTTGACCCTTTACAGTGTCTTGTGTCTATTTGTTGTGCTTCTATGCATGCATACAAGTCCTTTGGTTGATCTCTTTCTCCCTTTCCCCAACACTCCCCTGCTCTCCCACTGTAATTTGACTGTCCATTCGGTGCTTTACTAACTCTGTATTTATATTTGTTAATCAGGTTATAATGTTCTTTATTTTCCATAAATGAGTGAGATTATGTTGTATTTTTCTTTCATTGCCTGGCTTATTTCACTTAACATAATGCTCTCCATGCTGTTGCAAATGGTAAGAATTCCTTATTTTTTATAGCAGAGTAGTATTTCATTGTGTAGATATAGCACAGATTTTTAATCTACTCATTTGCTGATGAGCACTTAGGCTGTTTCCAAATATTAGCTATTGTAAATTGTGCTGCTATGAACATAGGGGTGCATATATCCTTTCTCATTGTCATTTCCTGTTTCTTGGGATATATTACTAGAGGTTGGATCACTGGGTCAAATGGGAGTTCTATTTTTAGTTTTTGGAGAAAAACCCATGCTGTTCTCTCCAGTGGCTGCACCAGTCTGCATTCCCACCAGCAGTGCTTAGACTGGACTTCTCTTGTTGTGCTCTTTCTAAATCTTTGTGTAGTAGGGTTAGGTGACTTATTATCATTGTTTCTTATTTTTTGCAAGAGGCTTGTAGAGCTATCAACTTCCCTCTCAAGACAGCTTTTGCTGTGTCCCATAGATTTTGGTTTGTTCTGTTTTCATTGTTGTTTGTTGCAATGATGTTTTGCTTTTTTTAAAAATTTCTTCCTTGATCTCTCTGGTAAAGCAGTCATTGTTTAATAGCATGCTGTTAATACTCCATGTATTTAATTTCTTTGCATTGTTTTTATTATAGTTGATTTCCAGTTTTATACCACTGTGGTCTGAAAAGATGCTTGATATGATTTCTACCTTCCTGAAATTGAAGAGATTTTGCCTATGACACAACATATGGTCTATCTTTGAAAATGACCCATGTGAACTTGAGAAGAATGCATATTCTATGGCTGTGGAGTGAAATATTCTGAAGATGTCAATTAATTCCATCTGCTCTAGTGAGTCATTTGGATTAATGTTCCTTTGCTGATTTTTTGTTTAGAGGATATGTCTAATGGTGATAGTGGGGTATTAAAGTCTCCTACTATGATTGTATTGCTGTCAATCTCTTCCTTGATATCCTCCAGGAGCTTTTATGTATTGGAGTGTTCCTGTATTAGGAGTTTTTATGTTTTTTGGACTTATTTTTTCTTGTTGGATTAGTTCATTTAGTATTATGAAGTGGCCTTCTTTATTTCTTGTTATGTCCTTCATTTTGAGTTCTAATCTGTCAGATATAAGAATTGCTACCCCAGCTATTTTTTCATTCACATTCACCTGAAAAATATTTTTCCATCACCCTCTGCCTATGTGTGTCTTTCTTTCTGAGGTGGGTTTCTTATAGACAGCAGATATATGGGTCATGTTTTATGTCTTTTGATTAGGGAATTTAATCCATTTATATTTGAAGTTATTATTTATAGGTACTTATTTGTCACCATTTTTATTCTTTACTCCTGTGTTCCTTCTTCACTTCCTATTTATTATTTTATTAATTTTTATACATATCTCCCCATTGGCCCTCTTCCTCCCAGTCATACCCCAACCCCCCAGTGTCTCTATTCATTGGTTATACTTATATGCATGCATACAAGTCCTTTCATTGATCTCTTATCTACCCAACCAAACCTTAATTTTCCTGCTGTAATTTCAGTCAGTTTGATGCTTTACTGCCTCTGTATCTATCCTTTTGTTAATCAGTTTACCATGTTCTTTATTATCCACAAATGAGTGAGATCATGTGATGCTTCTCCTTCATTGACTGGCTTATTTCACTAGGTATAAGGCTTTCCAGTTCCACCCAGGTTGCTGCAAATGGTAAGAATTCCTTCTTTTTAATAGCAGCATAAAATTCCATTGTGTAGATGTACCATAGTTTTCTGTTCCACTCATCTGCTGTAAGGCACCTAGGCTTTTACCAAATTGTAGCTATTGTAAATTGTGCTGCTGTGGACACAGGGGTGCATAAATCCTTTCAGATTGGTTTATGTTATTTCTTAGAATAAATTCCTAAGAGTGGGATTACAGGGTCAAATGGGAGATCCGTTTTTAGTTTTTTTAGGAAACTCCATAATGTTGTCCACAGTGGCTGCACCAGTCTGCATTCCCACCAGAGTGCACAAGGGTTCCTTTTTCTCTGCATCCTTGCCAACACTTGTCGTTTCTAGATTTGTTGATGATTGCCATTCTGACAGGTGTAAGATGGTATTGCATTGTCATTTTCATTTGCATCTCTCAGATAATTAGTGACTTTGAAAATGTTTTCATGTGTCTCTTGGCTTTCTTTCTGTCGTCTTTCGAAAAGGTTCTATTTAGGTCCATTGCCTATTTTTTATTGGATCGTTTATCTTCCTTTTATCAAGTTGTATAAGTTGGCTGTAGATGTTGGAATAAAATCTTTATCAGTGATAACATTTGCAAATATGTTCTCCCATACAGTCGTCTTTCTTGTTGTTTTGTTGATGGTTTCTTTTGCTGTACAAAAGCTTTTTATTTTGATGTAGTCCCATTTTTTTTTTCTTTAGCTTTCATTGCCTTTGGAGCAGTATCAGTGAAAAAAGTTCTTTTGGCATATGTCTGAGATTGTGCTCCCTGTGGATTCCTCTATTATTTTTATGGTTTCCCTTCTAATGTTTAAATCCTGTATTCATTTTGAGTTTATTTTTGTATTTGGTGTAAGTTGGTGGTTCAGTTTCATTTTTTTTTTGCATGTATATGTCCAATTTTACCAGCACCATTTATTGAAGAGGGTATCTTTGCTCCATTGTATGTTCATACCTCCTTTGTCAAATATTAGTTGAGCATAGTGTTTTGGGTGGATATCTGGGTTCTCTATTCTATTCCATTGGTCTATGTGTCTGTTCCTGTGCCAGTACCAGGCTGTTTTGAGAACAGTTGCTTTGTAATGTAACTTGAAATCTGGTATTGAGATCACACCTATTTATTCTTCTTTCTTGGAATTGCTCTGGCTATTTGTGGTCTTTTATTGTTCCAGATGAGTCTATGAAGAATTTTTTCTAGGTCTGTGAAAGATGTCGTTGGTATTAATGGGTAGTGCATTGAATCTATATATAGCTTTGGGTAGTATGGACATTTTAATGAAGTTGATTCTCCCAATCCAAGAGCATAGTATGCTCTTCCACCTGTTAACATCTTCCTCTATCTCTTTTTTTTTAGTGGCCTGTAGTTTCTTATATATAGATGTTTTACGTCTTTTGTTACGGTTATTCCTAGATATCTTAATTTTTTTGGTGCAATAGTAAATGGAATTCCTTTTTTAGTCTCTCTTTCTGTAATTTCACTATTAGAGTATAGAAATGCCACAGATTTCTTGGCATTAACTTTGTATCCTGCTACATTGCTGAATTCATTTATTAAGTCAATTAGTTTTGGGATGGAGTCCTTTGTGTTTTTACTTACAATATCATGTCATCTGCAAATAAGGACAGCTTTACTTCTTCTTTTCCAATTTGGATGCCTTTTATTTCTTCTTCTTGTCTAAATGCAATGGCTAATACTTCCAGTACTATGTGGAACAGGAGAGGTGACAGTGGGCATCCCTGTCTTGTAACTGTTCTTAGGGGAAATGGTTTTAGTTTTTGCCCATTGAGTATGATGATAGCTGTGGGTTTATCATATATGGCTTTTATGATGTTGAGGTATGATCCTTCTATTCCTACCTTGCTGAGAGTTTTTATCAAGAAAAGGTGTTGGATTTTGTCAAATGCTTTTTCTACATCAATTTATATGACTATGTGATTTTTATCTCTCAACTTGTTATGTGATGTATCGCGCTTATTAATTTGCAGATATTTTACCATCCCTGCATTCCTGGGATGACTCCTACTTGATTATGTGTATAATCTTTCTCATGTATTGCTGGATCTGATTTGCTAGAATTTTGTTGAGGATTTTGGCATCTATGTTCATGAGAGATATTGGCCTATAATTCTCTTTAATTGTGTTGTCTTTATCTGATTTTGGTATTAGGGTAATGCTGGCTTCATAGAAGTTGTTTGGAAGTGTTCCTTCTTCTTGAATATTTTTGTATAGTGTGAGGATAGGTTTTAATTTTTTCTTGAATGTTTGGTAAAACTCTCCTGTGTAGCCATCTTGTCCTGGGCTTTTATTTGCTGGAAGCTTTTTGATGACTTCTTCAATTTCTTCCATAGTTATTGGACTATTGAGATGTTTAGATTCCCCCTCATTGAGTTTTGGAAGGTTATATTTTGTTTCTAGGAATATGTTCATTTCTTGCATGTTGTCCAATTTGTTGGAATAGAGTTGTTCATAGTTTTTTTTTTTTTTTAACAATCTTTTATATTTCAGCGGGGTCTGTTGTTATTTCTCCTCTTTCATTTCTGATTTTGTTTATTTGGATCTTCTCTCTGCTTCCTGGTGAGCCTGGCTAGAGGCCCATCAATCTTGTTTATCCTTTCAGAGAATCAGCTCTTGGTTTTGTTCATCTTTTGAATTGTTTCTTTGGTCTCCATGTTGTTTATCTCCACTCTGATCTTTACTATTGCCTTCCTTCTGCTTATACTGGGCTTTTCTTGTTTCTCTCTTTCTAGCTCTTTGAGTTGTAGGGTTAGGTAATTCATTACCATTGTTTCCTATTTTTTACAGTAGGCTTATAGGGCTATGAATTTCCCTTTCAAGACTGATTTTACTATGTCCCATAATTTTTCTAATGTTTTGTTGTCATTGTCATTTGTTGTCATGATGTTTTTTTATTTCTTCCTTGATCTCTTTGGTTACCCAGTCATTGTTTAATAACCTGCTATTTAGTTTGTGTTTGTCTTCATGTGTTTGATTTCTTTCTACTGTTTTTATTAGAGTTGATTTCCAGTTTTATGCCACTGTGGTCTGAGAAAATGCTTGATATGATTTATATCTTCTTGTATTTGAAAAGACTTCTAATGACACAACATATGATCTATCTATGAAAATGACCCAGGTGCACTATAGAAGAGTGTACATTCTGTGGCTTTGGGGTGAAATGTTCTGAAGATGTCAGTTAATTCCATCTGGTCTAGTGAGTCATTTAGGATTGATGTTTATTTTCTGATTTTTTGTTTAGAAGATTTGACCAGTGGTAATAGTGGGGTTTTAAAGTCTCCTACTATGATTGTATTGCTGTCAATATCTCCCTTAATATCCTCCAGGAGTTTTTTTTTTTTTTTATGTATTTAGGTGCTCCTATATTCAGTGCTTATATGTTTACCAGAGTTATATCTTCTTGTTGGATTGTTCCCTTTAGTCTTATGAAGTGGCCTTCTTTATCTCTTGTTATATCCTGCACTTTGAGATCTAATTTTTCAGATATAAGTATAGTATTGCGACCCCAGCTTTTTTTTTTTTTCATTTCCATTTGCTTGAAATACCATCTTCCACCCCTTCACCCTCAATTTCCGTGCATCTCTTTTCCTGAGGTGGGCTTCTTGTAGACAGCAGATATATGGATCATGTCTTCTTATCCAATCGGTTACCCTTTGTCTCTTCATTGGAGCATTTAATCCGTTTACATTTGAAGTCATTATTGATAGTTCCTTATCTGTCACCATTTTTAGTCTTTACCCCAGAATTCCTTCTCCTCTTCCTCTTTTTTTTTTTTTTATTACAGCAGACACTTTAATATTTCTTGCATTGCTGGTTTGGTGGTAATATATTCCCTTAGGCCTTTTTTGTCTGTGATGCTTCTGATTTCACCTTCAATTTTGGTTGAAAGCCTTGCTGGGTACAGTATTCTTCGATTTAGACCCTTCCTTAGTATGACTTTTTATATTTCATTCCATTCCCCTCTGGCCTGATGAGTTTCAGTTGAGAAATCAGTAGGTAGTCTTATTGGGGTTCTTTTGTATGTAACTTTCTGTTTCTCTCTGGCTGCTTTTAAGATTCTTACTTTGTTGTTGGTATTTGCCAATTTAATCATCATTTGCCTTGGTGTCGGTTTTGTGGGGTTCATTTTGCTTAGGACTCTGTAAGCTTCTTGGATTTGTGTCGGTTTTTTCTTTTGTATATTGGGGATATTTTCTGTCATTATTTCTTCAAACAGGATCCCGAATCCTTGCTCCATTTCTACTCTTTCTGGAACCCCAATTAGGCGGATGTTGTTGTTTTTTTTCATATTTTTCCAAAGTTCCCTTAGGCTCTCCTCTTGCTTTTTAATTTTTTTTCTAGAAACTGTTCTACTTGGGTATTTTTTTCTACCATGTCTTCTAGCTCACTGATGCGGTCCTCTGTTTCTTCTAATCTACTTTCCATGTTTTCTATTGAGTTCTTTAAAGCAGTGATGTCACTTTTCATTTCTTCTTGCATTTCTTCTTGCTTCTTCTTCATTTCCTCTTGGGTCTTCTTCATTTCCTCTTGGCTCTTACATTGTCAATTTTGTCTTTCTTCTTTTCATACACCTTATGATAATTTCTCTGAACTCTTTCTCTGGCAGGCTTATTTCTCCTTCTATTTAATTTACTTCCTTTTCCTGTGATACCTGCCTTTCTGTCATACGTGGGCTGTTTCTTCTTCTGCCCATGATCTTTCTTCTCTGGGTGTCTGGTTATGTAGTTCTTTCTCCTACGTTGATTAAAAGGCTCAAAATACTACACAACCCAGTACAATGCACAAGGCACTGAACAGAAATATATTCCCAATGTAAATAATCAAAAATAAGGTGACCACCAATGAAAGACAACTTAAGGGTAAGTAGAGAAAGAAGAAGAGGAAAATGAGAAAAAAAAGGAAGGAAAGAAGGGCCAAAATCAAATTGGGAGAGGGAGAAAAATAAATTAATTAATTATTTTACAAAAAAATCATTTAAAATAAAAAAATAAAAAAGAGAAGAAAAAGAAGAAAAGAGAAAGAGAAAAAAAGTCAGAGAGAAAAGAAAGAGAATAAGAGAGAAAAGGGAAATTAAATATAGATGTCAGGAGAAAACTCCAATAGAACAGTCACTAATCCCAACAAAGGCCAGCAACCAGTACCTGGAGATTAATACAAATTACAAAAAATAACTGGTATCAAGGGTGGTGAGGGAAAAGAGAGGTAAAAACAAACCAAAATAAAGCAAACAAAAAGCAAAATAAAACAAGTAGAATAAGCTAATACAATCTCACAAAAAAGTACAAAAAAATCGATATAATCACCATTCAGACAAATAGCAACAAAAGGACATAGAGAAAAACAACTTTTTGAATAGTGAAGACAAGAAGAGAGAGGGTTGTATGAACTTGCAGTAGGGGATTTGAAATTAGATATATAAGTGGAGTGAAATTTTAACCAGGTAAAGAGAAAGAATAGGGAGAATCTAAAGTTGGAAAAGGGAAAGAGAAACAATATAATAAAATGGGAAAAGTTAGGAGGAAAGTGTTGGCATAAAGGTAGAGTTGAGATGGAGTAAAATTATGCTAAAGGAAAGATGAAAATAGAATGTTGAACTCTAATCCCAATGTAAAATAAAGAGAAAACAAAATGACACTTGTTTTTTTTCCAAAAGGTAAAATAGTAGTTTTAATAATACTAGTTCAAAACAAAAATGTAATAATTAAAAAGGTAAAATCAATTGAGGAGAAAATAAAAAAATAGTTTTTTAATTAAAATATTTAAAAATGAAAAATATGTAAAATAAAATTAAATTAAATTAAAAATTAAAAAATATATAAAAATACATAAAATGGTCATTCACTTCCTCTATTGTTCTGGTTGGCACTCTGTTTCCCAGTAGGGAGGGTATTGCAGTTCCCTGTGTTCCTCTGTTGAGTTGTGTTTTAATCTCTTTATTCTTTTGTGGTTATTGGAGAGTCAATTTGTGTGTCATCCACTGGGTGGCAGTGTTTCAGAACTGACTTCTGAGACAAAGCACAGGACCTCTCTAGGCTGTGCTCAGATCCTGCTACTTTGTGGTTCCCAAAACCGGTTTGTGGGAATTTTGCAGCTGGAACACTGTAATAACCCCCAGGTTGTCCTTCTGCCTCAGATCAAAATTAGTTGTTTTCTAGAGCTCCCCTCTGTCAAAAGCTCCGAGAGTCTACTTCCACATTTAGGGATCATGCCCTGCCCCACATCCACGGATCTTTCCAGAGGCAGCTTTCCCGCAGCCAGGTTCCCACATTGTGCATGTCTCAGTTCTGCGGGACAAGGAGACTTCACCTTATCCTAGGCTAAATCTGACCTTTCCGTGTGCAGGGTAGATCTCCTCTGAGTCTGTGTGTCTGCGCTGATTGGAGAGCCATGTTCTCGGTCCCAGGCTTTTTGGTGAGTGCTACAGCTGCAGCTTTCAGACTGCTGCAGACATCCACCTCCCTCTGCAAGATGGCGCAGTCTCTGCATTCATGCTGGTGG
This sequence comes from Lasiurus borealis, assembly GCA_004026805.1. Taxonomy (NCBI): domain Eukaryota; kingdom Metazoa; phylum Chordata; class Mammalia; order Chiroptera; family Vespertilionidae; genus Lasiurus; species Lasiurus borealis. Next base: position 25,772 of record PVJN01001172.1, on the reverse strand, counting down.
CTCTGGCAGACCAAAGCCCCGTGGCAGTGGGGCTGCCTGGTCAGGAGAGCCCCATCCAGCAGTCCTCTACCTTCTCCTTGAGGATAACTGACTCTGAACTTGCCAACAAACACTCCCAGTGCCACTCTCAGCTGTTCTCCCTCCCTCTGCCCAGCGACAAAGCTCCAGCGGTGTCCGTCTATTCCACCACCATTTTCTGATTCCTCCAATTTTTTTTTTTACACACACACACACACACACACACACATATTTGGCTCACAAAAAATTTATTATTAATGTTATTCTCTTGGTATCATAACTTAGAAATTATCAACATAGATTTTAGAATGGGATATATTGTATTAAATCCAAAACTTGGGTCATATTAATTATGTGTACTTGGAAAGATCTCTTAACCTCCTAAAATTCTCATGATTATATAGTACACATAGTAATAGCAACTATTTCCTTTGTTTGGTATGAAGATTAAATACCATAAATAATTTTAAAGTACTTGGGGAAAGCCTGGCACTCTCTAAGTACTTAATGGGCATTGGCTTCTGTTACTCAACTAAAAGAAATGTGTTCTAGGGATATGGGTGTTATAAACAATGGCTCTGATAGATTGTGTAGTTCCATAACAGCAAGAGTTTGGGGGATGAGGAAGCACCTACTTATACATATATTACTTTAATAACTACAATAAAATTGCTTATGTTTTATCGGCGGATTCCCCCATCAAATGCAAGGGAGTTGATAAGAAACATTTCCCATTTCCTTAATGGGCAAAATGCTGAATTGGATTTTGTTAAGTGAAAAATGTATACTCCTAAATCCTTTTAAATATGCCCTAATTCCCAAACAACAGGTTGGAAAAAGCTCTCAGAGACCAAATATTGTATAGTGCAATATTTAGTGAACCTTTCAAAATCTGCTTGATAATGAACTAATGAGGTTAATGTAGGTTGTCTCTAGATAATTGTCCTGTTTAAATATGAACTTTTCTATGTAACTGAATGTTCTCAAGTAAGAAATGTAGATCCTCTCTGTGGACCCATTAACAAATGGACTTGTCTTATTCCCTCCCAAAGTTATCAATCCTAATATATAAAAAGCCAGGGTCATCATGACCGAAATAGCCAGATGGAAGACCAAACACAGGCTGCACAGGGTGACTAGGGCTGACAAGGGGAGCATTTGGAGGTGACCATACCAGCAGGAGGACAGTTGGGGGTGACCAAGCTAGTATGGGTGCACTAAAGGGCACCCAGGCCAGTGGGAGGGAACAGTTAGGGGCTACCTGGCCACTGGGGAAGTCTGTTGGGGACAATCAGACAGGCAATCAGGGAAGGGCAGTTGGGTTATTCAATCCTGCAGGGGAGGACAGTTATAGGCGACCAGGCTGGCAGAGGAGGGAAGTTGGGGCAACTAGGCCTGCAGGGGAGGGCAGTTGGGAGGGACCAGGCCTGCAACAGATGACAGTTGGGGTGAACAAACCTTCAGGGGAGGGCAGTTAGGGGTGACCAGGCCCACAGGGGAGGGCAGTTAAAAGCAAACAGGCAGGCAGTTAGGGGCAATCAGGAAGGCAGACAGGTAAGCAGTTGGGAGCCAGCAGTCATGGATTATCCAAATGCTTGTTTAGGCCCAATCCTCCTACCTGGATCAGGTTTAAATGTGCAATGGAACATCCCTCAATGGGTCCCAGATTGGAGAGGGAGCAGGCGGGGCTTAAGGACAACCCTTCCTCATGTGCACAAATTTCATGCACCGGGTGTATGTATATATATATATATATATATATATATATATATATATATATATGGCTAGTGATTGTAATGCTTGAATAATCAAATGACCAGTCATGCACTCCCCATCAGGAGGTAAACACTCACTCAATGCAGGAGCTGCAACCTGGTGGTCACTGCACTCCCACAGTGGGAGAATCACTCAAGCCAGAAGACAGGATCATGAGCCTCTCCCACCGCTGGCAGGTGAATCTTCAGCATACAGCCTGCAGTCCCAATGCCCAGGTTGTGGGGATATAGCTGGAATGACCACAGATCAGCTGTCACCAGCCCCTGAAACCCTCCCTTCAGACCCTGCAACTGCACAGCACCCCTTACCTATTGCCCTCTGGGTCTCTGGATGTAGGCTCAGGAAAAAGCCACAGAAGTGCTTCACAAATGTGCTGATGCAGTCCAGCTTAATGACACACCCACACATGTCTTCAGGCGAGCTCTTTGCAAATCCACCTACCACTCAGCCCAGGCTGCATTTCCCGGAAAGGACTGGCACTGAGTACCTGCTCCTGGATCCCTGCAGAGCACTAGTCAGCTGCGGTGGGCGAAGAAACACCAGCAGATGCAGACCTGACATGTTTGGTTCAGGCATCCCCACACTTGGGCAGGGAGTTGTGTGGAAAAATCACCCCCTATACTCTGCTGATACAATCTATTGTGAACAAATGGAGCATGGAATTTTGTGTGCGACTAGGACGACCTTGATACTAACACTGGCCCCCTGGAACTCCACCTCAGGCATCAGGGACATGTTCCACCCCTTAGCTATTGTTTTGGATGTGGAACCGAAATATTAAGAACGAGCCTTACTAGGGACCTTGATCTGCTTCTCCCTCCTTCCTTCCTATCACCCTCAACTGCTATTGCACCCTTCCCGGGCCTGGCCTGTATGCCTGCTCCGTCTGCGCTCCCACTTTCCCCACAGATATCTGGTGGCTCCTGTGGGTAGGCAGGCCCAGGGATGCCAGCTCCTGTGAATGGATACCCCCCCACACACACACACTCTGCAGTGCTGATAGCCAGCCTGGGAACACCCACAGCTCAGCTAGAACTTGCCACAAGATACATACTCCATAAGCCTACAAGTACAATATCTGGGGAACTGCATAAGTGTAGACACTCAGAGTAAACAGGATGAGCCTGATATTGCTGACAAGCTCCTGGAACTCTACCTGGGGCATAAAGATAAAATCTTATCCCTTACCTATTGCCCCAGAGCTACAGAGGAAGGCAGCAATATAAAAATGGCCACAAGGTGGCGACTCACAATTTGCGTAAAAGAGAGATGGATCTGAAGGGTAGGTGTGTGAGAGAGATAGCACCCCTCCCTCCAAGATCCCCAACTTGTATTTTTCACCTCTGAGTGGTGGAAAGCATTCAGCACGACCCAAGGTGTTCTCTGGAGACTTACCTCCAGTCAGGGACATTTGGAAGTATTTTTTTCAGGAAGCTGCAGGGAGGAGGACAGACTCTTCTTCCCCCCCTCCCCCCCCCCACACACACCACGACTTCCTTATGGCTCAGGGAAAATGGAACCCCCCCCCCCCCCCAGGCACATGGGCATGGGCTCCCAATTTTCTTTCAATGTGCAGGAATCGTGCACCAGACCATTAGTATTTATATAAAAGGATGGGAACTTGTCCGTAAATTTTCCTATTTATTTACTTATGTTTTCATTGCTCTTCTACAAAGCAAGTAAAGAATGGGTGCCCCAAGTCCAGTAGTAATATCTGTGATTAACTAATGACAAAACTTACAAGGTTAGTGCTAATCAAAGTGGGGGCAGGGTTCAAATAAACAGTTTTTGACCCAGATTAAAAAGATCAACCAGGGACAGAATGCAGAAGGAATGAACATCATGTCATTCATACAGATTGCCATGGCCATGCTTGGAGGACTTCAAAACCTAAAATAGTTTTCATTTACCACCCTGCAAGTTCCCAGGCTTACTCCTTTTACTGAGAGTGGTGTGTACAGAATTGCCAGCTGTAAAACATTACCCTGACACAAGAGCAGTTAGGAAAGCAGACTACCACCAAGCATGCACATGCTGCTGGGAGATAGAGTACACACTATTGAAGATGCTCTAATCAAGAAAGTGTTGCATGATATTATTTTAGAAAAAGTGAATCAGATTTTGAAAAAGACAGATTTTAATTTACATCATTGTGTTGTTACATATGCTCTTTATGATCTCAGGGATCACATTCAGTGTTCTCATCTGTGAAATGAGGATAATACCACCAAAACTTGCAGGGATAGTTTGGGAAAACAGTGCCTGACACTCAGTCTACTGCTGGTTGATGTTAGCTTCTTTTTGTTTATCTATTGCAATTCTCCCAAATACTTAATATTAATCCATATTATTTCCCCCAGATAATTAACATAGGCCTTCCTCCACTCCTTTGTTGCCTATATGCTCCTTAAAATTGGTCTTCCAAGACATTTGGTTATTGAAAACATCCTATTATGATTTGAAAAAAAAAAATGACTGCAGAATAGAGGGACATGTCCCAAGCCTTCTCCCTAAGCAGAGAGAACAGCTGAGAGTCGCATTGGGAGTGTTTGTTGGCAAGTTAAGGGACAGGAGAAGGTGGGAGACTGCTGGACGGGACTCCCCTGACCAGGCAGCCCCAGAGCTATAGGTTTTTTTCCTCCCAGAGCCACCAGCTTGAAAGCAAAGACCAAGCCATTTTGAAGGGGAAAGTGGATGTTTACAGAAGCCTGAAAATCTAAAGCTGCAGCACCCAAGAAACAGCTCTGAGCCCCAGAACACCACTCCCCAATCGGCACAAACACTCAGATTCAAAGGAGCTCTAAACACCACATGGAAAGGTCAGATTTCACCTGGGATAAGGTGAGGTCTCTGGTCCCGCAGAACACAGAGGCACACACTGTGGGAGCTGGAACCAGGGGAAATCTGCACCTAGAGAAATTCATGGCTGTTAGGGTTGGCATGATATGTAAATGTGGAACGGGTCTTCAGAGCTGATATTAGAGGTGATCTCTAGACTTCTTGGACAGGAACGGGGAAGGGGGACTGCACAGACTTGTGCTCTTTCCTCTTCATATCCTTGCTTCTGATTGTTAAGCCCAATGCATAGAAGCACCTGGTTGGGGACATCCTAAGAAACTGCCGGGGAAAGTTATTTCTCTGAAACCTGGAGTTCAGAGGGGGGAGTGACCTTAGGAGAACCAGCTCTCGTGCAGCCCACTCCCACAAACCAGTACTGAGTGCCACAGGGAAAGCAAGATCTAAGCACAGGCTAGAGAGGACCTATAGTATCAAAGGTCAATCCAGAAACATTGCCACCCAAAGGCTGACTCACAAATTGACTCTTCTGTAATCACAAAAGAATAAAGAGATTAAGACACACTGCCTGCTTAAAAACCAGGACTGGCTTACAACACTGAGCACCAGTGGAATGCAGGGCACTGCAGTACTGTCCCAACTGGTAAACAAGCATGCCAAACAGAAATATAGAGGAAGTGAATGACCTTTGCTAATGCAGATTCTATTCTTTTATTTTTTATTTATTTTAATATTTTTTAAAGATATATTTTATTGATTTTTTTACAGAGAGGAAGGAAGAGAGATAGAAAGTTAGAAACATTGTTAAGAGAGAGACATCAGACAGCTGCCTCTTGCAAGCCCCCTACTGGGGATGTGCCCATAACCAAGGTACATGCCCGTGGCCAGAATCAAACCTGGTACCTTTTAGTCCACAGGCTGATGCTCTATCCAGTGATCCAAACCAGCTTTGGTTGTTTATTTTATTCTTAATTTTTATTTTTTTCATATTTTAATTAAAAAATATGTTTTTCTTTTTTTCTCAATTGATTTTACCTTTTTAATTATTACATTTTTATTTTCAATAAGTATTATTATTACTACTATTTTACCTTTTTGAAAAAAAAAAAGGTGTCATTTTATTTTCTCTTTATTTTAATTTGGGATTAGACTTCTACATTATATTTGCATTTTCCCTATAATAATTTTCCTCTATCTCAACTCTACCTTTTTGCCATCACTCTTTTCCTAACTTATCTCATTTTTTGTTCTGTTTCTCTCATCCTTTTCCTGCTTTAGATTTTCCCTATTCTTTCTTTTTACCCTGTTAAAATTTCATCTCACTTATATATATAATTTTCAATCCCCTAAACCCAAGTCCATACACACCTCTCTATTCTCTGTCTTCACTATTGTTTTATTTCTGTACTTTTGTTGATGTTTGCTTAAGCATTGATTACACTGATTTTTTATAATTTTGTGAGATTGTTTTGCTTAGTCTTCTTGTTTTATTTTGCTTTTTGCATGCCTTGTTTTTGTTTGTGTTTTATCTCTGGTTTTTCCTGCCTCCCTTGATATTAGTTGTTATTTCTAGTTTGTCTTAATCTCCAGGTACTTGCTGCTGGCATTTGTTGGAATTAGGGGATGTTCTATTGGAGTTTTCGTCTCATATATATAATTTGTTCCATTTTCTTTCTTATATTCTTTCTTTTCTCTCTTACTTTTTTCTTTCTTTTTTTTTTTCCTTTTTCTCCCATTTCCCAATTTCATTTTGGCACTCCTTTATTTTCCTTTTTTTTGCTTTTTGCTCTTCTTTCTCTTCTTGTCTCTCTCTAGTGGTCACCATAATATGTGGCTATTAATATCATAAATACATTTCTATTCAGTGCCTTGTGAATTGTACCTGATTGTGTTGTATTCTGTGCCTTTAAATCAATGCAGGAGAGAGAGAAATATATAACCAGATGGCCTGAGAAGAGAGACCATGGGCAGACAAAGACACAGCCCACATATGAAAGAAAAGCAGGTATTACCAGGGAAGGAAGTAAATGAAATGGAGGCAAGCAACTTGCCAGAGAAAGTGTTAGGAGAAATGGTCATAAAGTGGCTGAAAAGAATGGAAGACAAATTTGACAATATGAGTAAAAACCAAGAGGAAATGAAAAAGGACCAAGTGGAAATGGAGAAGGATCAAGAAGAAATGAAAAAATGGCATCGCTTCTGTTAAAAAACTCAATAGAGAGCATCACAAGTAGACTAGAAGAAGCAGAGGACTGCAACAGGGAGCTATAAGACAAGGTAGGAAAAAATACTAAAGTAGAGCAGCTTCCAAAAAAAAATTAAAAAGCAGGAGGAAAGCCTAAGAGAAATCTGGGATAATACAAAACAAAAGAACACTCACATAATAGAGGCCCAGAAGGAGAGGAAACTGAGAAAGGAATAGAAAACCTGATTGAAGAAATAATGTCAGAAAACTTCCCTGATAAAGGGAAGAAAAAAAAAACATACACACAAAAATCAAAGAAGCTCACAGAATCCCAAGCAAAATGAAGCCCAAAAGACTGACACTAAGGCACAATATATTTAAATTGGCAAACACCAAGGACAAAGTAAGAAACTTAAAAGTGGCCAGAGAGAGAAAGAAAGTTACCTATAAAGGAACCCTATCAAACTAGCAACTGATTTCTCAATAGAAACTCATCAGGCCAGAAGGGAATGGAATAAAATATAGAAAGTCATGCAAAGGAAAGGCCTGAATCCAAAAATACTGTACCCAGCAAAGTTATTAATCAAAATATAAAGTGAAATCAGGATCTTCACAGACAAAAAAGGGCTAAGGGAATTTATTATCACCAAACCAGCAATGCAAGAAATGCTAAAGGGTCTGCTGTAAAAAAAAAAAAAAAAAATAGGAAGCAAAGAAAGAACACAGGGGTAAAGAATAAAAATGGTGTCAAATTAATAGCTATCAATAATAAAGCAAGGATTGTACAATATCTGCAAATCAATAAACGTGATACATCACAGAAACCAATTGAGAGATAAAACCCACAATGTCATATCAATTGATACAGAAAAAGCATTTGACAAAATCCAACACCCTTTCTTGATAAAAAATCTCAGCAAGGTGGGAGTAGAAGGATCATACCTCAACATCATAAAAGCCATATATGATAAACCCACAGCTAACATTATACTAAATGGGCAAAAAATAAAACCATTCCCCTAAGAATAGGAACAAGACAGGATGCCCACTTTCACCACTCCTGTTTGACATAGCACTGTATAAGTCATTGCAATTAGATAAGAAGTAGAAATAAAAGGCATCCAAATTGGAAAAAGAAAAAGTAAATCTGTCCTTATTTGCAGATTACATGATATTGTAAATAAAAAACCCAAAAGACTCTACCAAAAAACTAATAGACTTAATAAATGAATGCAACAATGTAGCAGGATACAAAGTTAATGTCAAGAAATCTATGGCATTTTGCAGAAATGGGTTTGGCTCAGTGGATAGAGCATTGTCCTGCAGACTGAAAGGTCCCAGGTTCAAATCCATTCAAGGGCATGTACCTTGGTTGTGGGCACATCTGCAATGTGGGGCATGCAAGAGGCAGCTGACCAATACCTTTCTCTCAATGATGTTTCTAACGCTCTATTTCTCCACTTCCTCTCTGTAAAAAATCAGTAAAATATATTTTAAAAAATTAAATAAAGCAATCTATGGCATTACTATAGTGAACTTACAGAAAGAGAGACTAAAAAAGCAATCCCATTTACCATCACAGCAAAAAAAAAAAAAATGATACCTAGGAATAAATTTAAGTAAGGAGGTAAAAGACCTATTTGCAGAAAACTATAGGACGCTGAAAAAAGAGAGAGGAAGACATAAACAGATGGAAGATCATACCATGCTCATGGATTGGGGGAATCAACATCACTAAAATGTCCATACTACCCAAAACAATCTATAAATTCAATGCACTCCTCATTAGTATTCCAACGACTTAATTCACATACCTAGAAAGAACTCTGCAAAGACTCATCTGGAATAAAAAAAGATCCAAAATAGCCACAGTAATTCTGAGAAAGAAAAATAAGGCAGGTGGGATCTCAATACCAGATTTTAAATTGTATTACAAAGCCACTGTTTTCAAAACAGCCGAGTACTGGCACACGGACATACAGATCAATGGAATAGAATAGAGAATCCAGATATCAACCCAAACCACTATGCTCAATTAATTTTTAACAAAGGAGACATGAAATACAATGTAGTCAAGACGGTCTCTTCAATAAATGGTGTTAGGAAAATTGGACCGATACATGAAAAAAAATGAAACTAGACCACCAACTTATACCATATACTCCAAATGGATACAGGATTTAAATATAAGATGAGAAATCATAAAAATACTGTACGAATCCATAGGCAGCAAAATCTCAGACATATATGTCAAAGGAACTTCTTCACTGATACTTCTCCAATGGAAATGGAAGCTAAAAAGAAAAACAAAGTACATCAAAATAAAAAAGCTTTTTCACAGCAAAAGAACCGATCTACAAAACAACAAGAAAGCCCGCTGTATGAGAGAACATATTTGAAAATGTTATCAATGATAAAGGTTTAATCTCCAACATCTACAGGCAGCGTATCAACTCAATAAAAGGAAAGTAAATGATCCAATTAAAAAATGGGTTATGGACCTAAATATAATCTTTTTGAAAGAAGACAGAAGGAAAGCCAAGAGACACATGAAAACATATCAAAGTCACTAATTATCTGAGAGATACAAATCAAAACAACTATGCAATATCATCTCACACCTCTAAGAATGGCAATTATCAACAAATCAACAAACAACAAGTGCTGGGAGGATGCAGAGAAAATGAAGCCCTCATGTACTCCTGGTGAGAATGGAGGCTGGTGCAGTCACTGTGGAGAACAGTATGGAGTCTCCTCAAAAAACTAAAAATAGAACTTCCATTTGACCTAGTAATCCCACTCCTAGGAATATATCCTAAGGAACTAGAAATACCAATCTGAAATGATATATGCATCCCTATGTTCATAGCAGCACAATTTACAATAAGTAAGATTTGGAAACAACCTAGGTAAATCTACACACTGGATCACCATGCTGCAATAAAAAGAAAGAATTCTTAACATTTGCAGCAACCTGGATGGAACTGGAGAGCATTATACTAAGTGAAATAAGCCAGTCAATAAAATAAAAATACCACATGATCTCAATAATTTATAGATAATAAAGAACATTAACAATTGATGAACAAAAAGATAGATACAGAGGCAGTACAGCATCAAATAGACTGTCAAATTACAGTAGAAAGTTTAGGGAAAGGTGGGGTAGATAAAAGATCAACCAAAGATGCATATAAGCATAACCAACGGACACAAGACACTGGGGAGTTAGGGTATGCAAGGGAGCGCAGAGCGTGGTGGAGATAATAGGAAGATATGTACACATGTAATACATTAATAAAAATTAAAATAAAATAAAATAAATAAAACACCTCATTGTGCTTTGAGACACTCTAAAAAGGAAACATTTCATAAGGCATTAATATGATGGCATACTTGCCTTGTCTAGAAAAAAAAATGTTTCTAGAAGCACAACCATCACATTTGCTTTTTAAAAAATATATTTCATTGATTTTTACACGGAGGAAGGGAGCGGGATAGAGAGTTAGAAACATCAATTAGAAAGAAATATTGATCAGCTGTCCTCTGCACACCCCCTACTGGGGATGTATTTGCAACCAAGATCCATGCCCTTGACCAGAATTGAACCTGGGAACCTTCAGTCCACAAGCTGACATTCTATCCACTGAGCCAAACCAGTTAGGGCCAGATTTGCTTTTTAAACAACTGTAGTTTCTAAAACTCATGGCCTCAGAGGATAATTTTTTTCTTTTCAGAATAATGTGTAAGCTGGGAGTTACAAAGTGATTGGGAAACTTAGTGGCTTGTGGCCATTTGTGAATGAGTGTTCCACAATAGAAATGTCCATGTTCCACATAAGCAAGAAGATAGGTTGCACTAAATCACCTGATGGATTTTGGCTCCATGATGCAATTAAGTGAAGGTCTCTGGTCAAGTTTGGGGAAGAATTCTCTGTTCACCTTCCAAGTCATTTCATCCGCTTTAGTTGAATTGTCAGTGACTCCAAGCGCAATTTACTTGAATTTCTTCCAAAAATGTGCATTTTAATTTATGTTTTAATCTTGGTATCCTTGTCTGCTAAATCTAGGATGAGCCTATAATTCTGCATCTGACAGAATGGATGAAAACTTTTAACTTGGTCGTTCTTTAATTACTTATATGTATTGACTGAATCTTATAAAAACATTTTAATTTACTCTTTCCAATTACCCCTTAAGGATCTAGACATTTGTAAATTGTAACTACTTAGTGATATTGCCAAGTGGTGAGAGATAAAGGGGTGATGCTCCTGGCCTGATAACCAGTTTTTGAGAGAAGAGGTTTTAAGAAAGAAATTGCTGATTACAAATTAAAAATAAATTAAATCTGAATTTCTATACTTGGCTTTTGATTTTTTAAGACAGATCATCTTACCACATACCATAGTTACAGGTCCATAAATCATTTTCTTTGTTCTGATATGGATTTATGTCATTTTTTATTATTATTAATTTCAGAGAGAGGAGGAGAGAGGGACAGAGATATAGAAATATCAATGATGAGAAAGAATCATGGATTGCTGCCTCTTGCATGACCTCAAGCCCAGAAGCCAGGCATATGGCTGGCCTGAAATCAAACCATGACCTCCTGGTTCATAGGTCAATGTTCAACCACTAAGCAACACTGGCCAAGCTTTTTATGTCCTTTTATCCTAACATACCACTGTTTTTTTTTTTACTTCAGCTTGACTTTCTCTGTGGCCTTCTGGCCTGTGATACCTGTGTTGTCTTCACAATACTGTCATCTTGATTCTCTCTACTCAATCAGGTTCAGTTTGTCCTCAGCCTCTGTTGTGCCAAGTAGTGTTTCTGTTTTTTGTTTTGTTTTTAACATTTTTCTCTAATAAAAATCCAAATCTCTTTTTTTTTTTCCTCCAGTGCCTGATGGCACTGATTTCCACTGTGTAGATGAAAAATAAAGAAATCTAGCATGTAAGAACAGATCATAATTATAAAATGCTTACTCTTTCAATAAATTGACAAGTCAAATTAAAACTCCTCCCTCATTTTTTCCAAATATCGCTTCCTTGTTTGCTTTTCCTAGTAGTTTTCTTGTCCCTATCAACTTCATTTATTGAGAATAAATGTATTATTTATAAGAACAAAAATGGCATAAATATATAGCATTTCACTAGAAACATGAAAATGGTTCCACACTGAAATTTATCTTCAAAGACTAATTATTCCACAAGGTATACATCTTATGTTCATTACAGTTTGTCAAGTTTCTGATCAATCCATATGGCCAACTGGCTGGCTACACTGTGCAGAGAGCATAGTGTGCCTAACCATCTGAGATGATATTAGGAAGAAGGGCTATTGTTTTGTTGTACTGTTTAATTAAAAAGATGACTTATTAATCATGGGCTATTGTTCTGTTGTACTGTTTAAATTTTTGCTAATTTTCTTTCATCTTTGACACTTCTATTATAGAGAAAGGTCAAATAGCAATATTAAAATATTCCCTTTAATTAATTCCCTTTTAATGTGCACAAATTTCATGCACCAAGCCACTAGTAGTCTAATAAGTACAGAATGACAGGAGCCCAGAACTACAGAGCTCTGGTTTTGGAAGGTCTCTGAGGCTTTATTTAGTCAGGAAACCAATAAGTCATTCTTTAAGAGCTTTGAGCCTAGTTAGAGCTCTTTTAATCACTAACCATCTAGACTTCACTTTCATAATACATAAAGTGAACTGTTGAGTAAGATTCTTCATTTTCTTAAAATCCTCACTTTTTTATATTTTAAATTTAAATTAAGTGAAAATGAGATTAAATTCTGAATGATAAAATTATAGTTGTAATATATTTTAATAATCATCAAACTATTGTGATTTATCAAAAGATGATGTATATTCATGCCCAGCTAGCATATTTCAGTGATTCAGCATCAACCTATGAACCAGGAAGGTTTAGTTTAATTCCCTGTCAGGGAACTGTAGTGGGTTGTGGGCACCATCCCCAATGTGGAGGGTACAGGAAGCAGCCAATCAATTATTCTCTCATCATTGATGTTTATATCTTTCACTCCCTCTTCTTTCTTCTCTAAAATCAAACTATAATAATAAAAGCACAATATGATCATTAGACCAAACAGCTGAAAGACCTTCCAGACGAAGTCAGGGTTGCAAGGGCTGAGCTCCTTGCATAAATTTCGTGCATCAGGCCTCTAGTTGTTTTATAAATATGTCATTGATTTCTAGTTGTTAATTTTGTATCCTGCTACATTGCTTTTGGTGGAGTCTTTAATGTTTTATATGTACAATATCATGTCATGTGAAATTAATGAGAGTTTTGCTTCCTCTTTTCTGATTTGGATATTTTTTTGTTGTTGTTTTCTTCTTTTCTGATCTTTTCAATTAGCCTTCTAATACTATGTTGAATAAGAGTAATGAAAGTAGACATCTCTTCTTAAGGGAAATGCTTTTAGTTTTTACTTATTGTGTATGATGTTGGCTGTAGGTTTGTTATATATGGCCTTTATTATGTTGAGGTATAATCCCATCTATTCCCACTGTGCTGAGCCATTTTATTAAATATGGGTACTATTTTTTCCCCAATGCTTTTTTCTGCATCTATTGATATGATCATATGTTTTTTAATCTTTAAATTTGTTTGTTATGTATCAAATTTATTAATTTTAAATAATTGTATCAGCCTTGCATCCCTGGAATAAACCCCACTTTGTCATGATGTATGATTTTTTTCATGTATTTTATTGATTTTTTAACAGAGAAAAAGGGAGAGAGAGTTAGAAACATCTATGATGGAGAAATATCAATCAGCTGCCTCCTGCATGCCCGCCCCCTACTGGGGATGTGCCCACAACCAAGGTTCGTGCTCTTTCTGTTTGTTTGCTTCTTTTTTATTGTTTAAAGTCTTACAAATAGTAGTTCATATGTCTCCCTTTTTCCTCCCCATTGACTTCCCCACAACCTTCCCTAACCCCCAATACCTGCCCACCTCCCAGTGTCTTGTATCCATTGGTTATGTTTATATACATGTCCTTCAGTTGATCTCTTACAGCCCCCCTATCTAACCTCCCCTGTCTTCCCTCTATAGTATGACAGTCTGTTCTTTTGCTTCTTTGCCTCTGTACCTGTCCCCCCCTCCTTGATTCTTTTCTTTAAAAACATCTTGCTTCTGCAGACTAAAAATAATAAACCTATAAGAACAAAAAATATTTGAGTCCCAATTTCAATGTCCAACAGATGTATGATCTTTTTAATGTATTGCTAGATTTTATAATATTTTATTGAGGATTTTGGCATTGATGTTTATCAGAGATATTCACCAGTGATTTTCTTTCTTTGTAGTGACTTTACTTGGATATGGAACTAGGCTAATGATGGTCTCATAAAAAGAGCTTGTAAGTCTTCTTTCCTCTTGATTGATTTTTTTGTGTGTGTGTGGGAATAGCTTGAGGAGGGTAGGTGTTAATTTTTTTTAATGTTTAGTATAACTGCCTTGTGAACTTTGTTGAAGTTTTTAGATTACTGCTTCAATTTCATTAATTGTTATCATTCTATTCAGGTTTTCTCATTCTTCCTGATACAAATTTAGAAGATTATATATTTCTAGAATTTTATCCATTTCACTCAGTTTGGACAATCTATTCTTAATATATTCTTACAATCCTTTATATTTCTGAGGTGTCAGATGTTATCTCACCATTTTCATTTCTGATTTTATTTATTTGGGTCCTCTTTCTTTATTTCCTGATGAGTTTGGCTTAAGGTAAATCAATCTTGTTTATCTTTTCAAAGAACTTACTCCTGGTGTCATTGATCTTTTTATTTTCTATTAACCTCTCTGTCATTTGTTTCTGCTCTGATTTTTATTATTTATTTCCTCCTATCTAGTCTGGCCATTCTTGCTGTACTTTTTCTAATTGTTTTAGCTTTAGTAGTGTTAAATAGTTTATTAGAGACTTTTATTGTTTCTTGTGGTAGGCCTGTGGTGCTATGAACTTTCCTCTCAATGTTTATGCTGTGTCCATATATTTTGGGTTGTTGTGTGTTCATTTTCACTTGCTTCCAGGAAGTTTTAATGTTGTCCCTGATCTCATTGGTAACCCATTAATTATTATTATTTTTTTTAAATATTTTATTGATTTTTTTTTTTTTTTACAGAGAGAAAGGGAGAGGGATAGAGAGTTAGGAACATCGATGAGAGAGAGACATCAATCAGCTGCCTCCTGCACACTCCCTAATGGGGATGTGCCCACAACCAAGGTACATGCCCTTGACTGGAATCGAACCCGGGACCTTTCAGTCCATAGGCTGACACTCTATCCATTGAGCCAAACCAGTTTCGGTGGTAACACATTAATTATTTAATAAGATGTTATTTAGCCACCCTGCAGGAGCTACAAAATATCTGCAGATTCATCCTATTTGTATCATGTTTGGAAGTGCCCAGGTGAGGCCAAGGTGGTACCATTGTCATGTCCTGAGCCTTTTATTGATATGTTTGGGGCTCCCTGACCCAGTTGCAGCTTCTTTGGATTATTTTTGGAAAGTCTGAAGCCTTAAAAGAGCATGCCATTCATATTCAAAAGCCACTGGGCACAGGTTAGGTGAGGTTGAAAATTTGATGGGGTGAGGTCTCAGGGAATCACCAGAGTAGAGCAAAAAGAAATGGCTGCCAGTCAGCTCTGCCATCAGGGAGGTCTCAGAATAGGAACAATGAGCCCTGCAAGAACATCCTTTTGGTAGAAAGCCACCCTGAGTTCCTTCCCTGATACCAGACAATCTAATTTCTTCTATTATGTGTCTAGGTCCCCCAGAGACTTACCCTGGAGCTGGAGCTAAGAGGAAGCAGGAATTATTCATGCCAGCCCTTTAAGAGGATCAACTGATTCTCCAGGAGCCTCCATGTCAGTAAGTCACAATCCCTACTAGTTTTTACAGCTCATAGTTACAGGGACTTCTCTTAGCAGTTCTGGGAGACTTGTGTGGGGTTGGGGCCTCTTGCTCCTCATGGATAGACTCCACAGAGATTATCTCCCTCACAATTAAAAAAAAAAAAAAACAGCACATGTGGGTATCAAATGAGCCCATTCTGCTCTTCCACCTTCCTACCAGTCTCCATGTGATTTCTTTCTTACTTCTCTAGTTATAGGGCTTCCATTCAGTCAGGTTTCATGCAATTCTGAATGATAGTTGTTCTGTATTTTAGTTATAATTTTGATGTGGTTGTGGGAGGTGGTTAGCATAAGCATTTGCCTACTTGCCATCTTGGGTCTCTACAGTACTTTATTATTATTTTTTTTAAATTACATTTATCGGGGTGACATTGGTTAATAGGATCATATAGGTTTCAAGTGTACATTTCCGTGATACAAAATTTGTACATTGCACTGTATGGCCATCAGACAAAGTCAAACAATCTCCCAATCACCAAATGTTAGACCCTTTCCAACTCCCATCCTTCTGTTAACCAACATCCTGTTGTCTGTGTCCATGAGTAAAATGATGATACTTTAAACAGACTACTGGCACAATGGAATATTCATATGTAAAGCAAGAATAAATAAAGTTATATACCTACCTAATGCCATATAAAAATAATAACTAAAAATGTTGTGTAAACCACATGACAGATTAAAAAAGAGGGAGAACAAAATTTGATAAATTGGACTTCATCACAATTAAAATATCTTTTTGTACAAAAGGTATTATTATTTTTTAAAAACAAGCCACAGACTGAAAGGAAATATTTGCTACATATACAGGATGAGTAAAAGGAGGCTTACAGTTGTAATACAAATAAATAATACAATAATACAAGGATTATTGTGTATTCATAACTGTAAACCTACTTTTATAGTTAAAAAAAAAAAACAACATAAATATGATGTTTTTAGGTGCATGAGTGTGTTTATGGCCTGCATGTTAAATTTCACCAGAAATTTATGTGGATGTTCAAAGGACTAAACTGGATAAGACAAACTTTACAGATATGCCCTAGTAGTTTGAAGTATAATTACAGTACTTAAAAGAGTAAGATACAGGAACATGAATAGACACATAAAACCTATCAATTGTAACAAGATTCCAGGAGCCAAGTTCTTGGTTGTAACATTGTTGAGCAGGGTGAAAATATGGAAATTTCAATGAATTATGCTGGAAAAAAAAGATATTTGTATTTAAAAATTAAATTCACAGCAAAAATCCTTATATACAAATATTCAAATCAATCTAAGTGGGTTATAGAGATACTTAAATTTGAACACATATAGAAGAAAATGTTAATAGAGAAAAAAGAGAAAGCAGTATGGTGACAGAAAATACTTACAACATAATAACAGAGGACTGATTGCAATACACATGATTCCAATTAAATTGTCAAAATTTCTATATATAACTCTGAAGAAAAATTAGAACATATAACATAATAGAAAAAACAAAGCACAGAAGGGAAATAATGAATTCTATAAACCTAAGGGAAAAAGTTTAACTACAGTAACTAGGATGAATAATCACCCAAATAATCTTGTTGAGCAAAGGATTTAGATTACATAATACAGTATTGTGCCACTTATATAAAATGTATTAATAGTCTAAGTAAACTATAAAATTTTAAAAATATATTTTTGTTTATTGGAGAGAGGAAGGGAGAGGGAGAGAGATACAGAAACATCAATGATGAGAGAGAATCATTCATTGGCTGCCTCCTGCATGTCCCACACTGGGGATTGAGCCTGAAACTGAATATGTGCCTTAACTGGAAGTGAAACTGGGACCTTTCAGTCCACAGGCCAATACTTTATCTACTGAACCAAGCCAGATAAAGATAAACTGTAGGTGCCCGTCAGCAGATGAGTGGATCAGAAAACTGTGGTACATCTACACAATGGAATTCTATGCTGCCATTAAAAAGAAGGAATTCTCACCATTTGCAGCAACCTGGATGGAATTGGAGAGCCTTATGCTTAGTGAAATAAGCCAGTCAATGAGGGAGAAGCATCACATGATCTCACTCATTGGTGGATAATAAAGA